>JACEFO010001308.1:0-15000 GCA_015342445.1 Digitaria exilis | reverse complement strand
ACTCGAGCCAAAGCCCGATCCACTCAGCAAGGTTTGCTCTTTCTCACAATTCCTTTTGGTGGCTTGACCATAATGATGTGATAAGTTTGATATATTATGCTACTATGCTTGCTTTCATTGTCGGACTTGTAAGTCTCCTGAAGTAAATAGTGGTGGCTAGAAATGTGTTGTGGTACTGGCATTGGATTAACTGAGTTTTGAAGTAGCTGCATGCAAAATGTGAGATGACTAGTTGCATTCCATCACATGGTGAAGATTATAACTATAGTTCAGTCCAAACACACACAGAGACACATTATGCAACTGATTGGCTATTTGATTGCATGCACCTCAAAGTGCATTACTAGATAATACTAATCAAGCCCTTTGTTTTTCATGCCTCTTAGTTCACTGGAACTTTTTCTTTATCCTTGAAACAGCTTGATGACCGAGCTGTCGATGTAGTGATGACTAAGCTATTCAGCAATTACAGGAAGTGGTGCAAATTTATGTCACGGAAGCATAGTTTAAGGTGTCATATTCCTGACAGTTTTTTTCTGAGCAAAATAGAATTCTCTTAATGCAAATGGTGCTGACTGATGATCTTGCAACTGCAAGATTTCCTCAAGGCGCACAACCACAGGAAATTAAGCAGCGAAAGATTCTATATCTAGGTCTTTACCTTCTTATATGGGGCGAAGCAGCAAACATCAGATTTATGCCTGAGTGTCTTTGCTACATCTTCCATAATGTATGATGCACTTTTTGAATTTTCATGGAATCTGCTCTGGCTCCAGGGGAACGAATCCATATAGGAAAGCCCCTAGGGGTGGGTTGGAACAACAGGTTAGTTTGTGTTAACAGATCAAGGGATACCCAGGCCATACCAATCATTACCCAGTATGGATGGATAAAGCAAGCAATTGTATTTTCCTTACTCATAAGCTCAATCCCAGGGTAGGCTATGCGGACGACTGCTCGACTCATTCTTCAATGGCCAAAGGTACTTGGGTAGGAAGAATCCTACACTGGAAAAACCTTTAGAATCCAAGACCAGAAGAAAATGAATACGGACTAGACTCCGTCAAATAAGCATATTGGGGGAGAAAAGAGCTCTGTTCATCCAAGCAATCGGGGACACTAGTTAATCTACAGAGTAGTTGCTCGGAGTTAAGGTTTTGGGTCGGCTAACCTTATGTTATAGACACGTTCCAGTTCGCTGCGCCCAACCCTGTTTGCTACGACCTGTACTGCTTCCCTGTGCTGAGTCATGCGGTCGATTGGTAGAACACCACATGCTAGCATTTCATGTCTCGAGCGAGCTATAAAATGAAGGGAAAACTAAGCCAGGACAGTCGCATAGTACCAGCTCTTCAGAGAATATTAGGGTTTGGAAGTGCTTTGTCTTGCCTGGAGTCGAGATAGAATGAAATTACTGAATCAAGTGGATGGATAAAAAGCTCCTGGGTCATCCCGGTCAACCTAAAAAGTAAAGGGAAAGTGCAAGTCAATGTTTTGATCTATGCTATGTCATTCCAGACCAGCCCTCCCTAGGAGGATAAATGGCAATCAACAAGAGCAGAGGGTTAAGCCTGGGATCGACTAGTTGGTTGGAAAGCGCTGTTCGAAGTGGGAAGTTATTCCTTACCCAAGCAAAAGGATACCTACACAACCATATAATTGATACGATTGATATGCTTGTTCGTTGGTTTACATTTGGAGCTGGAAGCGCGGGTTTCAGTAGTCAAGCCGGAGAAGGACTCGTTACCCAAGAAAGCCTGTGGATCACTCCTGTAAAGCAGATCCGGGAAATGTTGCATTTGGAATCGACCCGGGGATCACTCCTTTGACCAGTGTCTTTATCCGAATAGTAGTCGTCTGCCATCCCTGTTCTAACAATCAAATAACCCACATAAGCTGGATTGCCAGACCAACAACCTAGAAAGCCTATAAAGCGTGCCGTCAC
The DNA here is from genome assembly GCA_015342445.1 of Digitaria exilis. Classification (NCBI taxonomy): domain Eukaryota; kingdom Viridiplantae; phylum Streptophyta; class Magnoliopsida; order Poales; family Poaceae; genus Digitaria; species Digitaria exilis. The sequence continues at coordinate 13,055 of JACEFO010001308.1, read as the reverse complement.
GTGAGATAAATATCCAAAGAAGCTCTAGGATACAAACAGATTCGATCCCCATTTACTGCTATAGCACGAACGGATAGGTCAGCTCCTGTTTCCCGATCGATAATGTGTAGAGTTATCTAGGTTCAGAAAAGGGAACTTACTTCCACAGCTCAACCCACCCAACTTACTTTCTTTAGTGACAATTCGATTTATATGTATACGTCCGAGGGAAGAATCAACGGCTTTCTTCGCCCTCCTACAATTCCATTGATACGGGATGGGATCTAGCTCTAGACAGAATTCTTGAATAGCCATCGGTGAACTCCGTTTAAGGACGGTTTTATTCCCCGGTTTCCTATTGACCAACCTCGTTCGCTCTACGTAACCTTACCCTTATGGGCAAGAACAACGTTTCAAGCTTTCTCCCCGGTCTCTTCTCCGACAACACGGGAAGTGATGCTCTAGCTCGGACCATTTCGATCATTTTATTGCCTGGGCTTGGACTATTCATTTCATAAATCAATCAATTCCTGGAATGAGTGTAGTTTTCACTGAGTGGTTGTCTATTTGGTATCTATAGATGACCAGTCCATTTTTTATAGCTAGTGATTGACATATTATTGATTTTCTATTGTGTGAAGTAAAAGAAGAAAAGGTCTAGACTCCGTATAGACGGAATCTAAGATAAGAACCTAACAGAAGTTTTTGTTTGAAAGTGTGCAGTGAAGGAAAGTGTGTCGGGGTCAAACTGGAATTGCAAGGTCATTCATTTCAGGTAGACCTGAGGGTGATAGATTTGGGAACATATGATGTAGTTCTTGGGATGGACTGGATGAAGACCATAAGCCCCTTTTATTGGGACAACAAGTCTTTGACCTTGTCGTTAAAAAGAGGACCAGACCAACTCATTCTTAAAGGAAGTTGTGGATTGAACATCTGGAAAAGAGATGCTATTTGTGTAGACAGAAGGGAAGAAAATGTAACCTTGCTCACGAAAGCCTTGCAACAACTATGCGGCTATAAGGGCACACATAAGCTTTCTCACCTCTGTGTGTGAATTGGGAATTTCACTTGTCAGGACTCAAGCTACTGCGGTTACCGGGGAGGAAAATAGACTTTTAAAAGGGTGGAAATCGCTATGTACTTACTTCTTCTTGCCGAATGGACAGTAGGAAACCACAGCTATCTTATGTAGTACTTCCTGCCGAAAGGACGGAATCACCTATTGTAACTACTGATTTACGAATTGACGAATGTATGAAAACAACAAAATTACCTGGTTATTCAACCCAAATTTTATACTTAGGACTAATTAGGCGAGTAAGTTCATAGCCTAGTGGGAAACGCTAAACTAAGGAGTATTCGTCAGTTTTCAGTTAGAAAGTGAAAAGACTTCCCCTCCCAAGTCAAGTCCTACTGCCTCTATGGATCGTACTGTTGTGATTCTACCCGCCGCCACTCCCCTCGGTCGATATTTGATAGTTCTTTTTTTTTTAAGTTAAGATCAGAGCGTAATCTTCCATTCGGGAAGACCCTTTTCGCAAACCTATCCCCCCTCCTCTAGTCTGCATTCAAAAAGCAAATAATATCAAGTTTTCTCTTTTTCCTAAGAGTTTAAGCCCTTTGTTTTGGGTCGCTGTCCAGGCCTAACCATTCCATGATAGAATTTGCATTTTGCCCCTCTTCCACTTTTTTCTTTTATCTGGTCACCCCTGCTCCAAATCCTGTAGCGCCGGTCCCTACAGACCAGAAACCCGTTTCATTTTCTTTGCCAGGTGGCTAACATTCTGAATATAAAAGTCTTGTTTGTTATGGGAGTCAGGGTCGTCAACCAATTAGAAAAAAAGGGGGATTGCTTCGACAAGACAGAGTCGTGTTAAGCTATCCGCGATTTCGAGGAGGACCCGGAAGAGGTTGAAGTGAAACAAACAAAAGAATCTGCGGAAGCTAAAGATGCCGAATGCCTAATGAATTGACGGCGTGGAAAAGTCATTGAAGACAGGCAAGCACCTAAAGAAAAGGAAAAGAGAAAAGAGCTTCACCAAGCCAATTCGCGAACACAAAGAAGGGGTTTGCTTCGGGCGGTGGTGTCCTTCGGACCAAGCCTTGGGATGGGACAACTTGCCCTACCTGTGCCACTCGCCTTTGACGGCGAAGCGTCCACAAATTATTAAGCACTGACTTCGCTACAACGAACGATGCTCTGAAAGCATTAAAAGCATCATTGATGCCCGTCCTTGTATTGAAGATTTACTTTATATATATTAGGTTTTTATAACTCTATTAATGGTAACACTGAACAGTTGATGCGTCTTCTCCAACTTCAGAATTTTAGGTAGATGCCTTAGCATCGGACGAAGGAGGATTTGCAAAATCCAGGGTCAACATTTAGACTACTGTTAAGCGAACTGCCTAATCCAGTTACGGAGCATCGGAGCCCAATGAATGATACGGCGAACCTGAAAGCGATACGAACTTTCGATCGAAAGTTACTTTAACAACCGAAAAGCAGGGACAGAGCTTAGAGAAAGGTAGATAGAGCCGGAACTAGCCCTTACTTACCCAAAACGCCACGGATAGGATACACAATCTCACTAAACCAGCTGAGCCGCAACACCGGAAAAACTAACAAAGAGTGGAGAAGCGGGAAGACAAATGATGAACTAGCTTACTTCTGACTAACTGCACAATTTTTTAGGATATTCATCGTTCTAACCTACAACTACACCAATTCAATGATCGGACAGAAATCCGAGTCGATGTCTTTCGGTCAAAATGACTGCACACTGCTTCCGCTGTTGGTTGATCGAAAAGCGAGTGCGTACTTTGAGTGTACTTGACTATTAACTAACGCGCGCGCACTTTTTCGTATAGAGTGAAATGAGAAAAAAAGCCTTGTGAATTTTTTCCTAAATTGGATTTGAACCAATGTCCCCCGACTCCTCCCTCTACCGGGATCGTGATTTCCTCTTTTTTCCATTAATGCGCTCTTACTCTTTTCGTAAGGAAGCCATCCGCTTTCGAGCATCGAATCGTTGCTGCTTTTGCTATTGGTCTACTAATCGCTTTGACCCATGTCCCGAAAACTCATTGAATGGGCTTATGAAAGGCGGCTGCGAGATAGAGAAAAATGAAGTTGGAATGGAAAGGGATGGCAGGAACAAGGTAGGGCTTCGGCTCTTCTTTATCGGTAGTCTTTCTTGCTATAGGTAATGTCTTGACTTCGTTGATGGTTGCAGGAACTGCTTCAGTTTCACAGGCCCCTTTCAGAACGATATGTAGTAGCTCATCCTAATTGAAGTATTTCATTCTGGCGAGCGTTCCTTTCTTTGGAAATCTTATGATTGAGTGAGTGTCTTTCCTGGTTTTTAAAGATCATATGCCGTCCGCGCTTGGCTTCGGCTGTAGAAAGAAGTCCCTTTCTCTTATTCGTACTAAGGGGGAGGAGGGCTTATCTTAATATTCCATCTTGTTTGTTAGCTGACAACTCCATCCATCTTGCTTGTGCTCATTCTATCACAAAAGAGATTTCTTACTTTTGCCATATGGTGATCATACTTTTTTCATACAATTGGAAGGTCTACCGAGGAGAAGGTAGGACAAAAACACGGTGTTTCATACTTTTGTCACTTTTCTTTCTGTCTCCACTCCACTATTCTTATCTTACATAATAACCTGCCTCTTCTTTAATTGATTGGAAAGCTGGTCAATGCCAGTGGTAAATCCATTGAGTAGCTGCTCGTATCCAAGGAAAAGGCCATAACAAGGTATTATCCCCAATCTTATTATCTTTCCCTTTCGAAGGTCAGACAGCACTGGTCAATAGGAGCGGGTGGGCACATAGCAATAATAAATGGCAACAAGGCTCAACAGAGCAGAGACACAAGAATACCTATATAGATACATGATAAAGAATAAGCCAAGGAGATCTTTACAAAACGAGAATTCCGCATCCGGTAAAAGCTGAAGTCACATAGGGAAGGGAGTTTCTGCAGATGGAGAAAAGGGAGATATCACACTGTGTGTGATAGGTTATTAGCTGGAGGATTGAGATTGGTATATGGCATTCAGATAGTCATATGCCACTGAAAGCATGGAAAGACTAGGTGAACGGGCTCACCAGGCAGGGAAAGCTAGATATAGCCTCTCTTCCTCCACTTGTTTTACGGATTCACATACTGGTTGGTATGTTCATCAAGTTCTCGATTACTACTTACGGTGCCCACTGATTCTTCTGATGATAGGAATCTTCCCTTTATTAGGTGGCTATTCCTTTCGTACCAAATAGTACCGTTCGTACCAAAGCAGCCAACAGCATATGTGCCTAACATGAGGAATCTAACTACTATGAAATTCAATGTTGAAATCGACCCCGGCCTATTTTCTTGAACAATGCCTTCCACTTAATTGCCGATACTTTGACATAGGTAGCTCTCGTAGTCAAAGCTCACAGGGCCAAATGCTCTATTGGAGTGGGCACGAACACACACAAACAAGGTTCGAAGAACTTCTACTTCAGGCCTTGAGGATTCTATGAGGCTCACTCAATGGTGTTGAGGCGCTTGCGGGCAATCAATAAATGAGGAAGCCAAATTATGGATCAAGGAAGGCTGCATCAGAAGGAAGAGTGGGTTGCTATGCCGTTGGCAGGGACTGAGACAGAGAGAGGGGGGCATAGCCCCTATGATCCCGGTAAAGAGTTCCAACTATGCTCTTCTCAGGTTCTTTCTTTCTCCTTTACCAGACCACAGAACTAATCAATCAATCTTGACTTAGACTTCCCATCATCCCCACTTGATTCAGCTTGAAAGCGGAAAAGAAGCGACTTGAACACATCCTTCAGCTGGAAGCCCGATGGAATTCACGCCCTAAGAAGGAGTCACGCAAAGAGAAGAGGTTGCTTCGCTTCCTAAGAATCATTCCTACTCCTAAACCTAAACTTGCTCACTACCCTTACTGAGACGGCTAACAATCGTCTTAAAGTGAGATTCGAATTCTTCGACTGAGAAAGTTTATCTTTCGGCTGAGCCTTTGGTCTAGTCCCTATTCTATAGGATATATATAGTTTGAAGAGCCCTTGCTATATAGACACTTTGTTGCAAACAATCCCATCTGTCTATTAGTGATAGCTCCATCCTAAACTTCGATTGAATGAAGTCCTTCTGAACTGAAATCATGAATTGGACTCGAACCAATACCTTTCTTCCTTTCTTTTCGGATCAATGAGACAAAGAGGTAGTTCAAGCTGTCGTTAGGGTCTTTGGCAAAGGAATGGAAATGGGACCCCCTCGACTTCTAAGCGAGTAAATCCCAGTAGAGAGAGGAAGACCTTTAAAAAGGAAAGTAGGAACGATTCTGAAGCGGTACTCAGGAAAGTAGTAGCCGTGTAAGTCAGTCACTGGTTAAAAGCAAGCAATTAGTTAGCAATCAAGCTCTTCTGCAGCGCGCCTTATCTACGATTAAGAATGTCATGCCTAACCCACCCTTATCCACTAATAAAGGCAACTCTAGCTTCTGACACAACTGGACTTATGAAACCGATCATGCTGGACAATCAAATACTTCTTCCCTCATACTTATCTACTTCGCTTAGGCAAAAGATTGAAAAAGTCTGTATCTGTCTACATGTGCCTCCGTCTATGTTACCCCTTCCCCGGAAAGGTGATTATACGTATAGTATAAAAAACTAGAATAAAAAATCAAAAAGAAAGAAGAGAAAGAACTGGGAGTTGGCGCCTACATAACAGGTAGCTTGCTTACCAAGCCGTCCTGGCAAGCTCCTACAGTTCTCTTATTATTCTTGACTTGACTTATTAATAAGAAAACTACTCACTAACAAAATGAAAGACGATCTAGAATCTACCCAAGAAGATAGAGAGTCCCACATACGAGAAAAGGTCACAAATGGAGTTGAACCAAGTAACATTGCAAAGGCATAATGATAGTAGGGTCGGGATATCCCCGCCCTCCGAACCGGACGTGAGGGTCTCCCCTCATCCGGCTCTCTGCAGGGGAATCTCCACTCACTGCTTCCCCTAATATCCTCCCTTTACCACATCATGGGGGTTTACAGGAGATCCCAGAGACTCGCTCGGAAAGGCTGCTATACCAAACATTATTACTTAACTACAAAGAAAGAAAAGACTATAGTAGTCACTAGACTGACTATAGTAGTCCGTCCGGCTGCTCTTGCTTAAATCATTACTCTTCATTCTCCCGTGCTCTAGCAATTGCGCTCCCTAGACCAACTACCATTTAGTTAGGTAGGGACAATCAATCCATAGTTACGGGAATAACGGAATGCATGGGGATCCAAAAAAATAGAAAAATGAATATTTTCTATGAAATCCTTTCTTTCCATAGATGTATCTGGTCTGAGACGGTACAGTACTCTATGAGAGGAATGCAATGGGATGGATGGTAGAGGGCTGCCTGCGCCCAAAAGCGATGATTCACTTGTCCCCTTGTCTATAGGGACCTTGTGGCATACAACCGCCACGACTCCTGCGTTATAGCCGCCCCTTTCTCTCTTTCTTTTGACTGCCTCGTGGACGGACGAAAGAAGGGAAGTTACAGAAGGGGGCAGTGAAGGCTCGCCAAGTAGACAGCAAGCCCCCACCCCGTCAGTCCTGTGTTGCCGTAGCGTGCCCTACTTCAATAAGGTATTACCTCGCCGATTTGAAAGGGGATGGGATTGGATTCATTCACTTGCATTCCTGCTAGCACTACAAAAAGCTCCGGTCTTAACGCCCCTACGGAAGCTGTGCAGCCTTTCCTCGGGTTCGTAGAGTCGGGTTTCCCGTTTACCCACAACGGAGGAGCCGCCCCCACCAACCAAAGCTGGTAGGCGGCCACGGTTCATAACGCACTCTTCGCACAACAGATCCACTTTGAAGTTGACTTATTCGCTCGGCCAATCGTCGGAATGTGTACGAGATACCATAAGGGCCCAATATCTCAATAGCACCCTTGTCTAAAGCTTCGAATGAGACTGAATATCCGAAACGCAGGAACGATCTGACTAGAAAGTCATTCAAAACTTGATCGAAGAACCAGCGTTTATTGAAGAAGCTATAGAGTCGATTACAAAAAGTACTAGTTTGAAAGGCTCGTTGGAATTGATCCGCTACGAGATTTACATTATACGCTAGAGAAGCACCTGAAGTACTAAACAGAATAGGTATTAGTTTTGTAATGGTTGGAGCAGCAAACTCGGATTCGGCAAGAATCTCATTTTTTGGTAGTACGAAGGGGGAATTGGCCCAAAAATTGGATAGGGGTAAAGACGCTGCCGGGTGCCGGCGGCTTATTCAAGTGCCCCCCGAACCGCGCGAAATGGTCGCCTATTACACGGCTCACAAACTCTGCCTGGGGTGGGGCTACCTATTATTCGTAGGCGGTACGTACGGCGCACGCAGGGCCTCGGTTTGCTGCGTGGACTGTCTATGCATTTCCTACAGAGTGTAATGGAACCCAGCTCAGCTCCGCCGAGCCAAAAGGAAAGAAAAGAACAGAACAGCCGGAGGCGAAGAGTAGAGTATAGCCAAGGGGCTTTCGTCGTCCGTAAAGGACCTAACGGAAGACCGTGCTCCGAAGTGCACTGAGAGTTTTGTTTTAAGAACACTTGGCCTTACCCCTTCGTTTTGAGCCATGTCTAGGTAGAATCGGCAAGATTGAACCGAGGCCCGCCCGGGCACCGCCGGGGGGACAACCAGACCAACCAGTAGGCTTTCTTTCCGAAGTTTCCTCCTCCTATCTACGCAATTCTCTGTCTTCGTTCGTGATCATCTTAGGCGAAAGGATAGGTATAAATTTAGTGGAGGTTGGCGAATCCGATCAAACTCTTATATAGTATAGTTCTTCTTTTTCCAGCTTTTGTTTGGTGTCCTCAGCCTGCTAACACCAGGCCGCAGGTCACTCTGCTTTGACTCAATAAACCAGTATTTCTCAACGCTCGGGAATCGGGTATCGGGGAAAAACCTTGGACAGCGTTCCTTGGATATCAAGGTTATGGGGCTTGGTTGGGCAACAGCGTCCTAAGTGAACGAAACCTATTGACTCCGGCCTTTGATAACAATGGAAATAGCTGGTCTGATGTCAATGTCCAGATAACCAGATGACGATGGAATTATTACAATGGACAGATTTCTATGGTCAGATACAGATTCCCTTCTCCAGCTAGTGTTCTTACGATAGAATTCTTATTATCACTGCTAGCATGATTACGAAGGCAAGATGGAAATGTACAGCGGCGTGTTGCTCTGAAAAAACAATGGAAAGAGCAGGATCTTGATCAAATGTACAAATAGCCAGATACGACTAGCCAGCGGCGTGAACTTCTACTGCTACCGTGATTCCAATCCCTTCTCTTTATACAGAAATTCCTTCTTTAGTTCAAATCAATGTTATGACCAAAATATGGGGTTTCCTACTCGATCCGTCCTTTAGCCAGCTTCTTACTAGCTTTCTTACCCTTAGCTCTGCTTTTGTGGGCGAGCCTTCGGCAAAAGAGCTGGACAAAAAGCTGGTCAAAAAGCAGAGTGAGAAGGAAGGGTTCCCCGATAAGGAAGGTTGACCCGATACCCATAACCTACAGAGAGCGAGTTCAGTATCCGCCTACAAAGAAGCAACTAAAATCCTGACTGACAAGGTTTGGGGCTATCTAATAGCAAAAATCTCCTTCTAACAAGACAGGGTATTCACTACTGTAAGGTACTGAGAGAACAGGTACTTAGATCACAGACTTTGACACTTCTTCCTCACTTGAAGAGGAAAAAGATTATTGACTTGCCGGGGAGGGTCATGGACTGGCTGGCACGAAACTTGCATATCCAAACCTGGCGCTGGCTGGTGGGCCTATAGCTGGCTCGCTCGATAGATAAAAAAAATCTTATCCTGGGAGCTCTAGTCTAAGAGATTTGAATTGTAAGGTCTGGTTACCATTTCGAGTAGAGAAGGTGGGCAAATAAGGAACTGAAAAAACCAACCCTCCGCTACCAACAAGCAAGTAAGATTCATCAGCAAATAGGTGAGCCGATAAAAGGAATTACTTTTTCTAGGCGGATTTATTCTAATTGAAAGTTTGTAATTCCGGCTATACTCAAAACTAAGGGACACTACCCATGGGGACACAACCAAAAGATTCTTCGGCTGGCTTTGGCTCATTAGAATACTCGGTTGGGAAAGTAGACGGCTGGCTTGCTTCGCTCTTTCAGAAAATCTTAGTCTAAAGATACGCTCGTAAACAAATCAAATCTTATTCGATGGCCCGGGAGATGTGGTGGAAAAGACTGCTTCTGTGGATCCTGCTGACTTGATTGGGTGAATAAATGGGTACTTTACCTTAAAAACAGGGTTGCCCCCTGCCTTCCAAAGGTGCCTAAAGGACGGGCCAGTCTGCGTTGCTATAGGCATGGTTTTCCAGAGGCGAGCGGGTCGAGATGTGAATGCCATTACCTTTGAGATAAGGCAGAACACGCTTTAACGCTGTCCAGTGCAGTGGGCTGATGCATAAAATGCGATGCCTTGTGAACCGCAAAGGTGATATCTGGTCTGGTGATAGTAGCATATTGGGGAGCACTACGATAGAGGTGGGGATCGTTCATTGGTGTACCACTAAACTTAGAAAGTGCTTCACCAGGTATTATAGGTGTGAGGCACGATTTGGCTCCAGCCATTTTACTACGAACCAAAAGGTCACGAACATACTGAGGTTGAGAAAGGTGTAACCCGGGGTATGAGTAAATACCTAGGCGCTAGATGAAGATTACTAAGATCTTGAAGAGAGAATTGAGTAGCTCAAGAGGCGCGTGCGGCTCATTCACCTTGGATGGATCGGCTGGTCCTGGCATTCTTTTGACACTGGACACTCAAGGAGGTGCTTGCCTACTAAGAACTAGTCCCACTGTCTATTACTCGGGTGCTGAGGCAACTAATAAGAAAGAAGCTTGGGGAGGAATCCATTAGCTATCTTCACTAGACGGACACCGATGGCGCAGATTTAGGCAAGGATTTTTTGAGAATGATTATTAGCCTTCTTAGAATATCCGCCTATATTAAAAAAGAGTTTGAGATTGACCACCCACAAGACAAGAGTTTGACCACGGGGTAAGGTTACCATTCCCAAAGAAAAGACCAGTTACGGACTTGTACTCTACAACATAAAAAAAGAGGACTGAATCGGCGATCCTTCGAATAGTTTACTCGACCTTCAAAGTCTTGTTCATCGCCAAGTAGGCTTCCTGAAAGGCGGACAGGGCAAGCAAAGTAAAGAAGTTAGTACTTCGCTACTGGACAAGGCTATTATTACAAGTCCAAAAAATACGTTACTCACTGGAGCGATGATTGATTCAAATTTGCCTAAAGATCGTGGATTTACATAGGCGGCTCACAAGGGAAAAACAAGGTTAAATGCCCCAGGGATGGAATGCTGAAGAGAAGAGCGAGATAGAAAGCTACGGCTTATCAAGCTGAACCTTGAGGAAAATAGGTTTATACCATGGATCTCAGTCTCCGTGAAGTTAGCAAGAAAAGAGAATTATAGAGATGATGGGAAGATCAAGTCAGCCATTCCGGTGGACAAACATGGACTCAGTCATTACTTCACCTTAGAAGAGAGCACTTGGAATTCATTCTTCTTCTTCGGCTTGCCAAATCCTGCTGACTACTCTTTCCTACCTTACTTAACTGAATTGACTTGAGGTACGTACCTACTTCTCGCTATTGGGTTCTGTTCTTCCTGTCACTCTAGGCTTTCGAAAGGCCGCGGGCTTACTTTCAGATTCTCGGCTACGCTCCTCATATTCTTTCTTCTTATCCTCCACGTGCCTTGGCGTCAGGCTCCTCTACACGGTACCCAGGTGAAAGCCAAGATCTCGAGTCTCCTTCATCCCTAGGCATCATCTGTGTGTTCTGGTTTTCATATTTATAGAAAATTCATTCAAGTACAGCAGTACCAGTAATACCAATATGTATAAGGAATTGGGTGGAGAACTTGAAGCTGTCAGAAAAGCCCAAAAAAGTGAAATAGGAAAATATGGTAATACAGTTCTTGTGAAAAGCATTCTCCCTTCTCTGCCAAAGAAAGGAGCTGATGAACATTAGGACGAAGAACCATAAGACTGAAGACTTGGCTTTGATGCTTCCCATTTACGACAAATATCAATTATTTGACGGCTCGCTCATCACAAAGAAAGTAAGAAATGAACTATTTCTCGTTTACGGGATCGAAGAAAGAGTTTTCTCTTTTCCCAAGGCAAGGTGCGAAGCAACAATCCACTCTTTAAGTAACGTTTAGGTGTTTATTTCTTAGGGAAGTAATGAAGATGGCTAAGAAAGAGGTTAATTATCAAGTATATAGCCAGAGGATGAAATACCTTATTTTCTTTTCCAACACAACAAACTAGATTTGATACGTAAATTTCTTTCGAGTCAGAAAGGGAGCTCATTAGTCCTAGACCAAATATAGTCAGACAAAGCTGCAGACAGGCAGGGAAAGATGCTATTATATTAGTAGAAAGAAGGGGTGGGTCTAGAAGCTTCACCTCCGACCTGTGCTATCCATTCTAGTGCGCCGCTATTCCCAACTCCACGGGTCCTCGAACCCGCACCAACTAAAATCAAGTGAAAGAAGAAGTGCTAAACAGCACACCCACTGTATGGCAGTGAACAGCATCTATCTATCAATGAAAGATCAGCAAGAGAAGAAAGGACCAGGGACGGAAGAACCGAACCCTATAGTTGTACTGAATTCCGGTTGTCCGCATTCCATTTCGACCACTCGCTCCTATGTATGAAGAATGGCTCTTCCTTGTCTTCATCTTTTCCAATCGACTGCCTTCGGGCGGATCCACACAAGCATACAGACACTAAAGAACATCTTGTAGAATAGTGGAGGCGGGTAACAACTGCTCTTTCTTCTCGATCGAGTAGCCACCGCATCAATTGGTAAGCATCCCACGGCAAAGCTAGTCTTCCTAGCTTTCCCAACAAACAATAAGACCCATAGCATGTGCACCAGGATGGTCTTTCTATCCCTATCTATTCTCACCGAACTAGACCTCTCATACCCGGAGGAGAGGTAACTGCCTATGATTTTCTTTTTTCTTAATAAACGATATCCGCTGACTCAAGCATCTTCCCCCAAGCCCTTGCCATTAATTCAACAAGGCTTCCGAGAAAGGTATGTTACGAACCTAAGTACGCCTACCCTCCTATTAACTTTATTAATTCTGAGCTTTGGACGTTAGGAATGAGTGGAATGAATAGACGACGTACTCTCTCTAATCGGTGCAGCCCCTTACTCTTGGTCATAGGCTTCGGAGAGTCAGACTGGAACTACGGCTATGGGAAAGTTAGCTATGGAAGGAAAGCATTTCACTACCTCACATCTGGTAAGTGTAGCAAGTCTAAATCCCTCATCTCATACGTTTCCCTCCACCTCCCTCCGCTGGCCTCATAAGCCCCGTGGCCAGTAGGCAATGATCTGACTTGGGCGACGGAATGTGTTTTACAATAGTTCCAACGTTTGAGTAATTGAACTTGCTTTTTCACGGAGCTCCACACTTTCTTTTCTTGACTTGCAGCAACAAATAATGCAGTAATAGGTAATGTTTTAAATCCTATACTTTACTGAGTTAGGACTCTCAGCTCTTAGTTTAGTCTCGGTGCTGTTTTCGTCTAAGCCATTATACAACAATTCTGGACCCACAGCAGGAACAAACTGCCTGTGGCCCCGGATGTTAGATACCAGTCCCCTAGCCCCAGGAGTAGTAAGCCCGAACGTTCATTTCGAAAAGTAGAGAGGCAGTGTCAGCGACACACCAAACAGAAACCTGCTTTCTGAGCCATAGATTGCGAGATCCTGCTGCTGTAGAAAAAGAGTAAGACGATCGGGCAGAACGAATGGTCATGCCAATGGCTTAGCTTAAGTGAAAGACGGATACCAATGAAAAAGCCAAGAGTCAAAGCTGAGAAAGAGTGACTCGCATGAGTCAACACTTCCTACTCAGGTCCGGTAGAGCAATCTCAAATTATCATATAGAAATGTTATGATTTCGGTATTGATCAAAAGGTGC
>JACEFO010001307.1:0-34798 GCA_015342445.1 Digitaria exilis | reverse complement strand
GGAATTGCGTCAATGTGTGTGCTTATACAATGGTAGAAACCCAACTAAAGGACATTCCGGTGGTATGTGAGTATGCCGATGTTTTTCCGGATGACTTACCTGGGATGCCGCCGGATAGGGACATTGAATTTGTGATTGAACTTCAACCTGGCACAGCACCTATATCAAAGAGACCATATAGAATGCCACCCAACGAATTGGCTGAATTAAAAATTCAACTCCAAGAACTGCTAGACAAGGGTTTCATTCGTCCAAGTGTGTCACCTTGGGGATGTCCCGCTATCTTTGTGAAGAAGAAGGACCATTCCTTGAGGTTGTGTATCGATTACCGGCCTCTCAATGCGGTGACTATTAAAAACAAGTACCCACTCCCCCGTATTGACATCCTGTTTGACCAACTAGCTGGCGCCAGAGTGTTCTCCAAGATTGACCTTCGCTCTGGCTATCACCAAATCAAAATCCGACCTTGTGACATTCCAAAGACCGCCTTTTCTACTCGTTACGGACTTTATGAATTCTTGGTCATGTCTTTTGGACTCACCAATGCCCCAGCCTATTTCATGTACCTCATGAATTCGGTTTTCATGTCAGAACTAGACAAGTTTGTGGTGGTTTTCATTGACGACATTCTCATATATTCCAAGAATGAGGAAGAGCATGCCGAGCACCTACACATTGTTCTTCAAAGATTGAGAGACCATCAGCTCTACGCCAAGTTCTCCAAGTGTGAATTCTGGCTGGAGAGTGTGAAATTTTTAGGTCACACGGTTTCCAAGGATGGTATATCCGTGGATCCAACCAAAGTGAAAGAGGTGCTAGATTGGCAACCACCTACCACTGTTCATGAGATTCGGAGTTTTCTGGGTTTAGCCGGTTATTATCGCCGTTTTATTCCGGACTTCTCTCGGATTGCGAAACCCATGACCGAACTCTTAAAGAAGGGAGTCAAGTTTGAGTGGAATGACAAATGTGACGAAGCTTTCCACACTTTGAGAAAACATTTAACTTCGGCCCCAGTTTTAGCTCAACCCGATTGCACCAAGCCCTATGACGTCTATTGCGATGCTTCAGGCACCGGACTTGGCTGTGTTCTCATGCAAGAGAACCGAGTCATTGCTTATGCTTCTCGAGCACTTCGGCCTCATCAGCAAAACTACCCCACGCATGATCTTGAGTTAGCAGCGGTTATTCATGCTCTCAAGATGTGGAGACACTATCTGATGGGTGTTCCATGCAACATATACACCGACCACAAGAGCCTCAAATATGTTTTCACTCAGGCACATTTGAATATGAGGCAGCGAAGATGGTTGGAGTTAGCAAAGGACTATGACCTTAGTGTGCATTATCACCCCGGCAAGGCTAATGTAGTTGCGGATGCACTAAGCCGCAAGGCTCATTGTCATTGTCTTTCCGTGGAGTCCTACGCTGACACCTTGTGCCATGAAATGGCAAAGCTCAACTTAGAGATTGTTCCACACGGGTACTTCAACCATATCTCAGTCGAACCAACCTTGCATGATCAGATTGTTGAAGCCCAATTAAATGATGCAAAGATTAAAATCCTTAAAAAGAAATTGTCAAAGGAGAGGGTGAAGGATAAATACAAGTGTTTCCGGCTAGATGGGCAGGGAGTGATGTGGTTTGGACATCGCATCGTGGTGCCCAAAAACATGGAACTCTGGAGGAAGATTATGGATGAGGCACATCTCTCTAAATTTTCTATCCATCCCGGTAGCACCAAAATGTACCAAGATTTGAAACAAAATTTTTGGTGGACTAGGATGAAGCGAGAAATTGCCACGTATGTGTCGGAATGCAACACGTGTCAGCGGATTAAGGCTAGCCACTTGAAGGTAGCAGGCACGCTTCAACCTCTACCTATTCCCTCATGGAAGTGGGAAGATATAAGCATGGACTTCATTGTTGGACTTCCCAGAACCCCTCAGGGGCATGACTCCATTTGGGTAATTGTGGACCGCCTTACCAAGACCGCACATTTTATTCCGGTCAATACCAATTATACCGCTAAGAGGTACGCTGAGATTTATTTGGAACGGATCGTTTGTCTACATGGGGTACCCAAGACAATAATTTCAGATCGTGGTACTCAATTCGTAGCCCGCTTTTGGGAACAATTGCAACTGTCCCTAGGCACAAAACTGATCCGTAGTTCAGCATATCACCCTCAGACCGATGGGCAGACGGAAAGGGTAAATCAAATACTTGAGGATATGCTTCGAGCTTGTGTTATCCATTTTGGGAAGAATTGGGAGAAACGTTTATCTCTGGCCGAATTCTCCTATAACAACAGCTACCAAGCGAGTCTTAAAATGGCACCTTTCGAAGCCTTATATGGTAGAAGATGTCGGACCCCGTTGTGTTGGTCCCAGGCAGGCGAGAGGTATATCTATGGCCCTGACCTGGTAAAAGAAGCGGAAGAAAAGGTTAGGATCATCCGCAAAAAATTTGAGAACCGCCCAGTCACGGCAAAAGAGTTACTTTGATCAACGGCGGAAGCCACTTCAATTTGAAGTCGGCGACCATGTGTATCTCAAGGTCTCCCCGACCAAAGGTGTGCAAAGATTTGGATTAAAGGGAAAACTTGCACCTCGTTACATCGGCCCATATGAAATTACTCAACAATGTGGACCGGTAGCATACCGTGTGAAGCTTCCCGAGAAGCTCTCAGCCGTGCACGACGTTTTCCACGTTTCCCAACTCAAGAGGTGTTTAGTGTTCCGACCGAAGTTGTTGAACCAGAAGAACTCTCAGTTGAACCGGATCTCTCTTATGATGAGCATCCCGTTAAAATCCTCGATGAGAAAGAGAGACAAACATGAAGGAAAGGAGTTAAAATGTACAAAATTCAGTGGAGTCATCACTCCGAAGACGAAGCCACGTGGGAAACCGAAGACTATCTCAAGAAGAATTTCCCCGACATCCTTTCGTAAGCCAAAGGTACTTTCCCCACCTTGTTCCTAAGTCTAATCGAATCTCGGGATGAGATTCCTTTTAAGGGGGTAGGCTGTGACATCTCCAATGTAAAAGTATTAAAAGTACACTTAAATCAAGTGCAAAAGAGAATTATGGGTTGGAATTCAAAAATCCATCAAAAATTCGAATGGAAATTCAAAAACAAAGGATGTTTGACACCCAACTGAAATCTCAAGAATTTTGTACTAAACATGAAAATCTCCAAAAATAAAAGTTGTTAGTTATCACAAATAAGGCCTAGTCACTGTTTGGAACTTTTGAAAATTTTGCACTTTAGCCCCTCAAAAACTCGAAATACAGTTCTGGACACCTTTTGGAATTTGGGTTGTTTGAGCTCGAAAAATTTGAAATTTCAGGTTCACCCCAAAAAGAAAGCTGTGTCCCACCTCTCAAACTCCAACTTTTATTTTCACACTTTTTCATGTTCAGTTCAAATTTTTGGAGAAAATTCAAAAGCGGCAAAGGAGCTCCACGGGCACCCAACAGTGGCCCTGGCGCGCCACTGCTCCGGCCGGGAGTCGGCCGCCACGTGGCCGACAAGCGGCGGAGGCCGCGCCGAGCTGGCCGAGCCGCGGCATCGGGTGGCGCTTGTCGTCTTGCGCTTGTCCAGCCCTTCCCGAGCCATCACGTCGCGCTCGACGCGCCGTCTTGCCTCGGGCCCGCGCGAGCGCCATCATGGCGGGCGGAGCTCCGCCGTTGGCCCCGCGCGCGCGTCGCGCAGAGGCGCTCCACGGCAGATTCCGTCCCGCTCCGCGCCAAGGAACCTGTAGAAGATCTTCCACTCCCTCACGCGACGATCTCTTTCGCCCAGTCAAGTCGCTCGCACGCTGCCCGAGCTCGCGCCGCACTCATGGCGGTCTGCTCGCGCCGAGCCATGAGTACGCACGCTCCCAATGCAGCACAGTGCCGCTCTAGCGTGACAAGGCACTCCACCAAGCCACTCACACACTCCCCTAGCTCGCGCACTCCTCTAGTTCACTCCCTCGCGCTCGCTCCCGTTGTCTTCAACCTCGCGCCGCGCGGACCGAGCCGAGCTTCGAAGTGAAATTCGCCCTCCACTCTCCACCATTCCCAAATTCCTCGCGCACAGAGCTAGACCTCTACCCTAGCTCCCTTTTCCCCCACTCCTCTCGAGCTACCATTGCTTCTCCGGCGAGAAATCGAGATTTCCCCCAAATCTCCATTTTCGGCCGCCGGAGCACCCTCACGTCGAGACCCTACGCCGAGCCGTCCCCGAGGTCAACCGAGCACGCCAACAGCTTCCCCGAGCTCCACTGGTGCTCTAGGACCCCTCCAACCCGGATGAGACCCACTGCCCTCGCCGGAATCGAGCTCGCGGCGGCCGCACCACCACCGCACGTCGCCGGCGAACTCCGAGCATCCCCCGGCCTCCCAACCGCCACCAATCGCCTCGTGGTGAGCCCCTGGTTCTTTTCCCCCACTTCCCCGACCCTAGCTCGCCGTCGTTTGGCCGGCGCAACTCCGGCGATGAGCCGAGGGCATATGTTCATCGTCTTCGTTTTTCTAGGGTTCCCAGTGTAAAAGTCAGGGACCTGTTCGCGAAGTTTTAAAAGTTCTAGGGTCTCCAGCGTAAAAAGATTCTTAAACCTAGATCTATTTTTCCCGAATCTTGTAAAATCCTTTAAAAATCGTACAAAAATCAGAAAAATGCACAAAAATACTCCCTGGACTCGTGAGATTGTAAACTCCAATCTCATTTAAGCATATATATACTTTTGGTGAACCATTTTTGAATTAAAAGTCAAATTGTGAATTTAGAAACTTGTGCACCATTTCAAATCCAGAGCTCCGCTAGGGCTGAGCTTTGGATATGTTGTTTGTAGTGAATTTGGACACCTTGTGTCCAAAGGGGACCTAAAAATATGGAATGTAGCCTCGGTTATGAATTAAAATGTGTTTCCTGTCTTTTTGTAGTCCAGAAATTGTTAAAAATAATCCATGCAGCTAAAAATCACCATTTTTATCCAGAGGCCTAAAAACTTGTTAACACATTTGTTAAAAATGCAAAACTTCATTTTTGCTCTGTTTAAAATAGCAAATAAATAGATGTGTGTTTTTGGATAGAAATTTATTGAGGACTGTCCAAGGGTTATTTTGAGCCACCACTTGGCCAGAGCCCTCCTTGTACTCATGACTAGCTCTGGTAGGAAAATTTCTTCATTTGGGTATATTTTCAATTTTATATGAAATTATTTCATTTCTGTAGGCAGCAGCTTGTACTATTTTTAATAAATTTTTTGTAGCTCGGATTTAGCTAAATTTTGGAGTGAGCCTAACTCTTATATTCCAGTAGCTGTCATAAAGTTTATAGATAAAAAGGATGAACAGAAAATGAGAAACAAAAATGAGAAGGAATTAATGTGGAATTGAATTATATAAAAGAATAAACCTTTTTGATAATTAGTTAGAATAAAATAAGGAAAGTCTAAAATTCCAAGAACAGCACCCAAACTTCAAATAATAAATGGAAATTCTTTTATATATGTACACAATCACCATCAAAGATGAATAAAAATTTTCCACACCCCCCTACTCTATTTTTGTGAAGGAAAGAGTAGTACTTAAGCATGTCTAGGTGAATATGGCCTTCAAGGCCTTAGTTTTGGAATCAATAGGCAGCCACAATAAGTTATGCATCTCATGTAGAAGGCGCTATTCCGGACGGCACCTACCATCTCATCCCCGCCGACGAAGAAGGAATCCCGGAGGGAGGTGCGAACGAAGTAGAAGTCAACCCGGAGGCTAACCCCCAGCTAGAGCAAGAAGGCAAGCCCCGGAGCATAACCTAACCTTTAAAGTTTACGCATCTATGAATTCCCTATGCTTGTGCATTTAGTTTTCAAGGAGTTGATTGAATACCTTAGCTGCACATTTCTAGTACCTATGACTTGCAACACTAGTATGAAAGGATCGATAGGGCATTGCTTTAGGTCCGTTACAAGTCGAGTGATTTCCTGTCACTCGCGAGACATAGGAGTTGCTTGTCTTTACTTATGTTGGAATCATAAGGATTGACGGGCGGGATGATAGATGTAGAGCTCCCGTCCGTGTATGATAATTGATTTAAGGTCGAAACGTGTGGTTGAGTGTGTCAAATTTTTGAACGTACCACATGCATGCCGATATATGGGACTCGGTAAGCCCGGTACCAGATTGAAGCAGCTAGGGCCGATAGCCATCTCTCCTTGGAAACTTTGTTTTCCCCTACCGTACACTTGTGGATATATGCGTGAGACTGTGAGTGAAGCAGTAAACCTCTATCCTAAGGAAGGTGGATTCGGATCCGAATTGTGGATCGATGGGAAAGGTTGGGAAGTGCTTGTACCTTTTATAGCAAGCATTATCCGTGTGTGTTGGGTTTCCCCTGGCCAGGTAGCAAAATTCGGTTCGAACTGTCCGCTTCTCGCGGTTAATGAGACTGCTTGACCGCCTTGCTGCATTGAGTAACAAGTGGAACTATGAGATTGATGAACTCGTTGTATGAAATAAATTGTATTGCACCACTTGTATGTTTAGAGAGGAAGCTAATCTAGAATGGTTAAATCTACTAGAATATGATGCTAAAACATGAAAGCAAGGACCTACTTCTAGTCGCTTTTTGGCAAACAAACCCACCAGCCAAAAGCCTCTCATGTCTAGATGTCGGTGATGTAGTTTTCACCCGACAGGTAAGTCTTGCTGAGTATTAGTATACTCAGTCTTGCTTTGGCTTTTATTTACAGGTACAGTGTTGGATGTGGCAGTCAATGCCATGACTTGGCCTACCTAGGTTCCCCCTGGATGGCACATCGAGTGGGTTCCGTCCTCTGCCGAGGAACGGGAGGAGTAGCACCGTGGCAGGCTTCATCATGGTGTTACGTTGTATCGTCGTTAGTTTATCCTTCCGCTGCAATGAACTACTTTTTTTCCGCTGCAAGAATTTGATACTCTGATTTAAATTCAAACTCGGTTTGTAATAACTCTATAATACCCCTTTATGTATGTTAAAATTGTGGAATGTTGTAATCTCTGGAACTCACCTTCGTGTGGGTGTGCTGTTGTTTCGATCGAGAAAAGTACGTGGTTAAATCGGGTTTAATCCGACGGCGCTCCAGCTTATTCCGGATTAAGTGCCTGACTACCTGATTAGTGGTCCTGGGGTACTTAACTTGGAATAATTTCAGAGTGGTCCGCCACACAATGCCATAAAAAATATTATGCTCAGGTAATTCACGAGTATCTAAAGACTTCCCTTCTAGTTTTTTGAGTCGTTCTAGCAATTGCTCAACTATGCATCACGATCCGAAAAACTTGGAGCCATAGGAGTAGATGTAGTAGGGTGAGGTGCAGAAGTGCTTACATTGTCGATTACCTCAATCTGCCCCGTACTCGTCTTGAAAGAAGGCATCACGAAGTCTTGAACGCTTTTTTCCGGTCAATCTTCATGACTCTTCCAGAACGTCTTCAAAAGCTTGAATTCAAGATGCTTCTAGAGCACCATGAATCTCTCATGATCTTCAGCGCTAAGATCTTCAAGTGTTGGCGCCACAATGTTGTCTTCTCCAACATCAAAGCCCATGGTGCAAGGGATAGTAGATCAGTCTTAAAAAACCAGATTTCTTTCCCTAGTGGAGTCGTCAAAATATGTTGACGCACTTTTGGTCAACACACGAAAGCGCTAGATTGCGCAGTCATCGAATTCTCCTCTCGCTGGAGCTCCTAGACGCAGCCGGTCAGACCGCCTGTAAGGGCCAGTCAGACCGCCTGTAGCAGAGGCACTGCGAAAGCCTACGATCACACCCTCGGGAGGGACCCCGTCGGAGGCTGCGAACCTAGGGTTGTTCTAAGGTCGGTAAGGCCACTCAGAACATCCTAAAACGCCGTAGAGACAAAGAATGAAAGCAAAAAGGGGTTGGAAAAGCTAGGGTTTGAAGATAAAAAGTAAGACAATGATTTGTACGATTGGGTAGAGGTCCTCAATCGGCCAAGACCCTTTATATTTATAGGGTGGGGAGATCTTGCCCCCCAAGAAAGTCCTTGTACAGATCTAAAAATGTGAAAAACTCCAATTCTACTCGGACTCGGGGACAGGCGGTCAGACCACCTGTGACAGGCGGTTAGACCGCCTGGCACATTGCCAGATCGGCTACAGGGCCTAGCCAGTCTAACCGCATGTACAGGTGGTCTAGACCGGCTGTCCCAGCCTGATCGGCTTTAATCCATTTTCTGCCATCAACAGGTGATTTGGTCCTCCGTCGGATCCAAAGTCCGAAGGGGCTACACAAGTTGAAGTCCCCTTGGGAATGGCCTCTCTGGTCTCCAAAGTAGTCCGACCTGGCACCTACAGGCTTCAGACAGAAGAAGGCCGGGACGTTTGTTGGCACTCCTTAGCCTATACGAGAATAACTCCGCAAGCGCGCAGAGAACGATGTAGCCTTTCACCAGGGGAGTGATACCTGGAATATCGAATCCAAGGAACGGTAGATGCGACTAAGCCTAGAACTATTCAACCAGACCCACCAGGGGAGAAAAGGTACGTGGGTAGAGGGCCTAACTTCTGATAGCCAACTAATTACCCAGAGAACTTGCTACTCACTAACTTGATCTGCATCGGCGGCTGGAAGAGGAAGGGTCCAGACGGGGTAGAAGTGGGACCCAACGGCAACCTGCTACTACTGCTATGAAAACACCCGAACGTTGTGGTCGCACAAAGGACGGACAAGGCTTTCACCACTTGCCGCCTACCACTCTCTTTCTGTGGGGTGGAACACACCCGAGGTAACTATCAAGCACAGGTACCACACCTAAGCTATCAAACTACTAACTTCTGCCTTAGCCTCAGGCAAGAAGAAACCCCAAATGGACAGGTCAATGTCCACGCAGACAAGGGATCCCGCAGATCAAAGGAAGTAAATAACAAATTACTGAAAGTAAAGAGAAGTACTAGCGAGACACTGAAGAAAGACGAGGAACTTACTCAACGAAGCTTTATTCCTCCGAGGTGGCTACAAAGTTGGAGAAGGACCGAGGGAACCCGGCTTCTCTCCTCCTAGCTTGACTCACACCCAAGCTCTCACCTCACACTCTCCCTATTCTACAAATATAGTAGAGGAACTACATCTTGAATCTCTTCTTCTCTCCTTGGATGGTGTGTTGAAAGTGGAGGTGGAAGGCTCCTTTTATAGCCTCAAATGGTCGGTTGCAGGTGAAAGGATAAGGCAACCGACTTGGAGTAACCGCCACTCAAAGACGGTTGGAAACCACCTCGGTGGCCAGCCGCTCGGCCAAGATTCGGCCGTTCGGCCAGGGATGTCGCCCGTTCGCGAACCGCCTTCTCATGGACGATCCAGATCTCCTCTCAATGACGGTTGCATTGACGGTTATCCAAAATAGGTCGGTTAAGTCCCGAAGGTGGGCCCTTTGATCCATGTGATATGCACATCCTTCCCACCATTTCTATCCAATGGTTGGTACTGCCTCTAGGTGTGTTTCCTTGCATGTTGGTGTAGGTTTCACCTTGTTTGGGTTGGGCCAACACCGAGTGGCAACGTCGGAGGCCCGTTGGAGGGGCATCTAAGGCCTTTCGGCCTTAATCTTCACCATAGACTTATATGAACGTGTTGGGGGTCCATTGGTGAGTCCCTAAGGCACATATGTGATGTGGAGGCCATTTGGTGGAGTTGCCAGGCCGGCCGGCCAAGTCCTAGCCGGCCGGCCAAAGTCTGGCCGGCCGGCGGTGACGATCGCGCCGGTGATCTTCTCGGAGGCATAACTTTTCCGTCTGGTCTCCGAATTGGGTGATCCAAATGTCCAATTTGATCATCTCGGAGAGCACTTTAACATGGTGCTGTCAAATTGGGCATTTCACAATGTTCATAATGATGCCATACTATGTACATGCTTCACCATGCTTGCATTTGCTCCATTTTGTGTTGATTCTTGCATAATATGATCATAGACCTGTAGAAGATTGCAAACCACCAAAACTCGTGGAACTTGGTTAGAGTAAATGATTTTCACTTGATTTTGACCATATGATTATGAAATTTGGAGAAATGTTGGTGGTAAAAGTCATGGATAACAAACGCCAACACACCCCCACACCTCGACTTTGCTAGTCCCGAGCAAAGGGTAGAATTAGATCCAGAGGATCAAGCAAAGCCTAGGGTCATGAAATCAAAAGCATGCATAAAGTTATTTCAAAGCTTTCCCACATACCTTGGATTCCAGGTGGCTAACACCTTCACTTTCACCTATTGAACCTCAGAACAAATCAATGAAGAGCATAGTTCCAACTTCTTCTCAGTACTTGGAGATTTTGTAGAATTTTCAAAACAATGGAGGCATACTCTCATTCTCTCAAGCCACTCAGTCGCTCAAAGTGTTTAATCCTCACAAAAGGCTTTTTGTGAAGCCTCACCTACCTCTATAAGGCTGTATGTGGAGCTCAAGGTAAGGATAGATAAATGCATACCTTATCCATCTATGCTGCAAGATCAAATAACTTATCCATGAGAGATTATGTCAACCAAGAACTTTGGTCAAGTGCAAGTGAATGTGGATAATGAATGTCCTTTATGTGGTACTTGGATTGTAGCTTCTTCCATCTTTCCCCTTCTTCTTTTTTTTTTGCTCGAGTAAGACTTCCCACTCAATTTTTTTTTCATCATTTTTTCAGGGGGATGAAGAGCTGCTTGAAAACCACTTTGATGGACTTTATTTGATGGGATGTGTACGTGAATGACCAAAGTGCTAGGAAGATCATGCATGTCTCAAAGGCAAGATGCTTGATCAAGCTCAAAATGTACAAGATAGCTATGTGAGTTCAAAACTATATCATGTATACGTATGGCTCTGGATAGGACTTGGCAAGGTTGAGCATGAATGAGAGTTGCCTCACTTTTCTATTTTCAAAAGAAAATTCTCCAAGACTTCGAATTAGAAAGGAACAAGCCTCTCATGTCATTATATCATAAGGGTCAATACGCAAAAGATCAAGTGATCCTATCATAAAGTTCCAAAGGCATAACAGTACTTGCATAAGAAATAAAACTTAAGCACCCTTTGATAACATGGAAGAATTTCATCTCTTTCATGGTGTTTCATTCAAATTTTAAATTTTGATCAACTCAGATGTGGATTCAAATGAAAAACCAGGAAAGGAAGGGATAAAGGGGTCGCAAACCTCCGTGTATAGTTGGATCCCAGGAAGTGGTTGCCAAGTGGGGTCGAATATGCTCATCTTCTTCCAGGGGTTCTCTGATGTGTTGCTCTTTCAATATATCTACGCACTTAGTGTAGGATTAGAGCAGGGGTGTGGTTGGCACACAAATGTGCGCCAACCACCAATGGCATGGAAAGAGCAAAGCAACTTGTTTATTCAAGAAAAATGGAGCTGCTGCTGGAAATCAAACATAGGAAAGCAAATGATTCAAAAGGGAAATAAAAGGCAGCACCAAGCCTACACTAAGATAACGGCATGGTTTAGGTCCAGCCATGACCATGGACTGTGATTTTAGCTCAGATAATAAAGATGTCCATTTCTTCAAGTTCCGGTGCATCAGACTCAAGGAATATTTTTAATATACCACTGACATTTAAAACATCCCTATCATTGTCTTGGAGGGTGAACACATTAAGAACGGTCCTTACCACATACCTATAAACTTCTCAAGATCAAATAAATGAATTTGGAAATTAAAGTATAGTACCTTATGTCCAACCTTGGAGTGCGTGATCTTGATCCATTCATCTTTCCATTGCTTTGTATGATCCTTGTAGTGCTTGGAGATGTTGTGGTAGGTGTACTTCCTCCGTTCATCCAACTCAGCAATTTTGAACTTGTCTTCTTGAATCGTGCTGATTGGAGATCAATGTTTCACCTCTTGATAGCCCCATGGATTTCAATGTCCACTAGAAAATGGTAGACTTTACCATAGGCCAGCTGATAACGGTGTTATTCCTATCAATTTCTTGATTCAATGTCCATAGCGCCTCAGGTAATTTCCTTGTCCATCCATTCTCCATAGCTCTTGCAGAATGTTCGTGTTCTACTTGTCAGATTTCTCTGCTTGGCCAGTCAGACGGAGATGGTATAGAGAAACAGCCTGGTGATGGTACTCTCAACCTGCTGGTACACTTCCCGAAGGTCTTGTGGAGTGTGGGACTCCATGACTAGTTCTTGACTCTTGGAATCACAAAGCTAGGAAATATGATTTCCTGAAGCATCATCCTTGAATTCCTTGAGTCAGCCGCAACATAGGAAGTGTGTCAACCCATTTGGATAGAAAGTCCATGATTGCCAAGATGTGTCAAAATCTCCAACTAAAATTCTTTTAGTGGCATAGCTTCGGGCATTGATATTCCTGGATTTTGTCATCTTGAACAATGTTGCAAAATTTTCTTAGTGCCTCCATACATGGTTGGCCAGAAGATGCTCTGCCAAACCTTAGCATGGTACCCAGAATACTCTGAGGTGTCTTCCATATGAGGAGTGGTAGTGACACTTAAGGATCTTGCGAATCTCACATTGGGTTGTAGCGGTGGAGTAAACCATTAGCAATGACTTCAAATTGATAGGGATCCCATAAGTGAAATCTTCAAGAGAGTGACTTCTCATAGAGGATAGGATTTGTAATCTTGAGAGATGGTCTGCCACAAAATTCTCTGCTCTCTTTGTATCTCTGATTTCAAATTGAAACTCTTGAAGGAGCAGAATTCAACGGAAGAGTCGTGGCTTAAAATCCTTCTTGGCCAAATGGTGCTTTGGTGTAGCATGCTCCGTGTAGACTATCACTTTAACACCAACCAAGTAGGAATTGAACTTGTCAATGTCAATTGCCATTGGCAGCGGTTCCTTCTCCGTTGTTACGAATTTCTTGTCAATCTATAGATATTGCTATTTATCCTTGTATTGACACAGCACTGCGCCGATGGCATAGTCACTTGCATCACATCTGCTCCTGAAAGGAACGTTCCAATAAGGAACATATATGATGGGGCTGAAACGAGTGCCGAGAACGGCAGCTTCTCTGACCATGAAGTGACATTTCGTCAATTGAGGACCAAATGTGTCTATTCGAATCTCTTGAGGATCATTGTTAGATTCCCAAGGCAATCTTCAAGCTTCTGCTGTATACTGAGAAGTCATCCAGGAATACTTCCACGATGTTCTCGATAAGGTCAGAGAAAAATCGCCATCATTAACCTTGGAAAGAAGCAGGTGCACTGCTAGACCCACTGGCATCCACCTAAAAGGAAAATGTGCCAAAGGGGCAGGTGAAGGTGGCCTTACTCTGATCATCCGGATGAATAGGGGTTGATGATAACCAGAGTAGCCATAGATGTAACAAACGAACAAGTGCTTGGCCAATTGTTCAAACATTTCGTCAATGAAGGGTAGGAGGGTAGTGATCTTTCCTGACATCCTTGTTCGGCTGCCGGTACACATCCTCCAGCTGATAATTGTCCACTGAGGTAAGCGCGCAATTCTCTCATTTTTGACGACTATCCTCCCTTCTTCGGAATCACTTGAACATGACTAACCAATTCACTGTCTTGCATGGGGTTGATGACTCCCGCATGCAAAAGTTTTGAATACATCTTACTTTACCACCTTCTTTATCACATCGATCCCATCAATCTTGAGTGAATGGTCGGGCTTAGCTGATCTTGAGCGATGAGCTAGATAGAAGGTCTAGAATGACCAGTGACACTGAAAATTCAGTGCCATAAAGATGTGATATGTGGATATGTTGGGGATTGAACCCCTTCTAGTCCTGAAGAGGGTACCCAGAGACGGATCGATACTTCTCTTAGGACCGTCGAGAGATGCCAAGTCTCACTCTCTGATGATGACTGACATGCCTCAGTTGGAAGTAAGACAAACTTTACACCAGGAGGCAACGATTTCTGCCTCAGGAGAAGAATGTTGTAGTTTTTCCTCCTCATTGAGATATCTGTCTGGTTCTATCTCTGAGTAAAGTGTTGAGCATCATCTTCAACGATTTGTTGAGTGGGCTCTTCCAAAGTTATGCTCATTGCCTTATTCCAGTGGGTCTTGTTCTGGTCTTGCCTCAGCTATAGTGTTGATTGAATTGACTAAGCTGACCGAGATCTTTTCATTGCCAACTCTGAGCTGAAGAGTAGCCCGTGCTCCATCAATGTTGGCAAGTGGCTCTATTGACTGACTGACCAAGAAAATCTGTCACCTTCATGGATATCGAAGATTTGAAACTAGGAATAACTCCTTTGCTTTCCACAATCTGGCCGTCGATCCACTTCAGGTGCTTACGAGAGAAGGACAACCTTCGGATCGTAAATGATTCCTTGCGGTTCAGCATCCCCAATAGTGTGGAGGAATATTTTGAGCTTGTGACTGCTTATTCCTCTATCCATTCCTTGCTCATAATCGCAGAAGGACCCTCAATCTACGGTGTGGCTTCCGGAATGAATGCCTCAGACAATGAGCACGTCCTCTCAGTTTCATCAGCATGCTGGAAACATTGCTGAGTGATGGGATACTTCTCTTTTGTGGAGAGAGGTGATATAAACTGAGGTATATCTTTCGGTAAGTGACTCATGATCAAAAGGTCTTGATTTGTTCGGTCATCTCCTCGATAATCGGTGGAGGTGGATGTGGTGTAGTTGTAAGGGTGCAAATCTGGTGCTTCGTCTTGGGTTGATCTGAGGAATCTTCAAAGGCTCATGTGCTATCACAAACCTTGTCAAGATAGCTTGGACTTAATCCAAGGTCTTGTATGCGACCCCTCGGTGGCGATATGAAGAATGTCTTGAAACCACCAATGAAATGCTGCATATGGTTTTTCTCTGGAATACCGTATGGTGAGCCAGAGGTTACCATCAGCATGAATCTTGCCCACTGTGTTCCAAGTAACTCGTCATGATACGAGTACCTTGGCAACAGGATAAGATGACCGGAATTCGTCCTTCAGCTTCAACAAATCTCCTCCCGCTCACTTGCGATCCGATCATACCATAACATAGCCCTCCCTGTCAGAGAACGGGAAAGACTCCATTACAGTGTCTTGATTGCGAATATGATAAGAAGAGATCAATTCTCTTCAAAGTCCTACAGGTGAGTATAGAGATGTCTTCCTTCTTGCTAGAGAAGGATGATACACGAACCATGGCTACGAGACTGGGACTGGTCCCGTAACTAGCAGATAAAATGGGGGTGGTGATGTGGTGGCAATACCAAAACTCGCGGGATGGAACTACCGGATAACTAGGAGATAAACTCCTGGGGGTAAGGTGGAAATGTGTACAGCTAAAAAGCTCTAAACTAGTGTTGCTACCGTTCCCCAGCAACGGCGCCAGAAAAGCTTTTTGGCACTCCTTAGCCTCTACGAGAATAACTCCGCAAGCGCACAGAAACCGTTGTCGCCTTTCACTAGGGGAGTGATACCTGGGATATCAAATCCAAGGAACGGTAGACGCGACTAAGCCTAGAACTATTCAACCGGACCCACCAGGGGAGAAAAGGTACGTGGGTAGAGGGCCTAACTTCTGATAGCCAACTAATTACCCAGATAACTTGCTACTCACTAACTTGATCTGCATCGGCGGCTGGAAGAGGAAGGGTCCAAACGGGGTAGAAGTGGGACCCAACGGCAACCTGCTACTACTGCTATGTAAACACCCGAACGTCGTGGTCGCACAAAGGACGGACAAGGCTGTCACCACTTGCCGCCTACCACTCTCTTTCCGTGGGGTGGAACACACCCGAGGTAACTATCAAGCACAGGTACCACACCTAAGCTATCAAACTACTGACTTCTGCCCTACCCTCAGGCAAGAAGAAACCCCAAATGGATAGGTCAATGTCCACGCAGACAAGGGATCCCGCAGATCAAAGGATGTAAATAACAAATTACTGAAAGTAATGAGAAGTACTAGAGAGACACTGAAGAAAGACGAGGAACTTACTCAAAGAAGCTTTATTCCTCCGAGGTGGCTACAAAGTTGGAGACGGACCGACGGAACCCGGCTCCTCTCCTCCTAGCTTGACTCACACCCAAGCTCTCACCTCACACTCTCCCTATTCTACAAATATAGTAGAGGAACTACATCTTGAATCTCTTCTTCTCTCCTTGGATGGTGTGTTGAAAGTGGAGGTGGAAGGCTCCTTTTATAGCCTCAAATGGTCGGTTGGAGGTGAAAGGATAAGACAAACGACTTGGAGTAACCACCACTCAAAGGCGGTTGGAAACCGCCTCGGTGGCCAGCCGCTCAGCCAAGATTCGGTCGTTCGGCCAGGGATGTCGCCCGTTCGTGCACCGCCTTCTCGTGGACGATCCAGATCTCCTCTCAATGACGGTTGCATTGACGGTTATCCAAAATAGGTCGGTTAAGTCCCGAAGGTGGGCCCTTTGATCCATGTGATATGCACATCCTTCCCTCCATTTCTATCCAATGGTTGGTACTGCCTCTAGGTGTGTTTCCTTGCATGTTGGTGTAGGTTTCACCTTGTTTGGGTTGGGCCAACACCGAGTGGCAACGTCGGAGCCCCATTGGAGGGGCATCTAAGGCCTTTCGGCCTTAATCTTCACGATAGACTTGTATGAACGTGTTGGGGGTCCATTGGTGAGTCCCTAAGGCATATATGTGAAGTGGAGGCCATTTGGTGGAGTTGCCAGGCCGGCCGGCCAAGTCCTGGCCGGCCGGCAGTGACGATCGCGCCGGTGATCTTCTCGGAGGCATAACTTTTCCGTCCGGTCTCCGAATTGGGTGATCCAAATGTCCATTTTGATCATCTCGGAGAGCACTTTAACATGGTGCTGTCAAATTGGGCATTTCACAATGTTCATAATGATGCCATATTATGTCCATGCTTCACCATGCTTGCATTTGTTCCATTTTGTGTTGATTCTTGCATAATATAAGCATAGACCTGCAGAAGATCGCAAACCACCAAAACTCGTGGAACTTGGTTAGAGTAAATGATTTTCACATGATTTTGACCATATGATTATGAAATTTGGAGAAATGTTGGCGGTAAAAGTCATGGATAACAAACGCCAACAACGTCCCAAACGCCTGGCACATAGAACACCTTTGGAAGTCCTATGCTTAGTAGTTATCTACCTTAGCTAGTTCTTTCATTTCTACGAAACGTTGTACTTGTTATTCTCATAATGAATAAATGAGAAGTGTGCGTGCTCAAATTGTGTTCTCACTTTATGTGCCTTAACTCTATGCATGTGCGCAAAACGTGCCACGCCATAGGACATAGTCCAACCAAGACTATACCAAAGCATAAACATCAGACGCGACATTACGATGTTCCAAGCTTAGTACTTCAACGTAGTACCCAAGCACACATAACACATAGCACCACAAGTGCTACATACAAGTTCCAAAAGCTACTTAAAATGTATCTTACAAAACGGAGATCAAATAAGATTTAAAAGTCCAAGCGCCCCATTATGGCCTTGGTCACTGGCACCACCTCCTCCTTCAAGGCAGTGTATTCTACATCCTCAAGGTTACGCACCTGTTCCTAGACAAACGGGGTCATATCCTAATCAGGCTTCAAAGCTTTGACCAGAGACAGCACATGGGTAACACAAGTGCTCGCCGTGTCGCGGACGTGCATCGGCAGTTCCTTCGCAGCGTCACGTAGCTCCTGAAGGCACGCTTCATGGCTCCGAGAGTTGCCAGCGGTGCCGATGATATCCACCAAAGGAGCGGCAGCATCAGAGACCTGCTGATAATGATCACGGGCAACCTGAAGTGAGCTGGTAAGAACCTCTGTCTCTTTCTCCAGCCGAGAAGCACTGTTCTTCAGCTCTAGTTCGACTTTCTTCAAGTTGTCAACCTCAACTAGTCGTGTACTTGATAACTACTGGGACGCCTTGAATTGGCGGCGTACTTCCAGGATCTCAGCTTCGACTTCCTAGCACCATGTACGGTCTTCCACCGCTTGGACCTTCAGCTGGTCTTTCTCTGTTTCAGCGACTGCACATATGTCGCGGATTAAAGTGTTGTCCACAACAACCACAAAAGTCCCATAAAGACTGTTATGTTACCTGCCTATTTCTCTTTGTAGTCACGTAGGTGACCTATGCGTGCCTCGGCCTTCTCTATAGCAGCGTTGCGCTCGTTCATCACTATCTTGAAGGCCTCCATTTCATCATGGCTTTTCTTGATAGTGACGCGCTCCTCCCTCAGACGATTCTCGAGGAAGTCCATCACTGCCTGCTGCTTAACAAAACACTGCAGCAGGGTGGACTTCTAGGCAGACCTCTCAGCGATTCCCTGAGCAGAGAAGGGCATTCAGGACATATTGCAGTCTACTTCAAAGTTCTATTTACGACGTGTGGAGGGCACTTACCTAGAACACATGGAGGCACGACACAGCCAGATCTTGGCCTTTCCTCAGCTTGACATGGTTGAGTTCCCTGTGAAACATCTGGGCCTCCTCATCCTCATCGATGAAGACCATTCGAAAAGAATCTCCCACAGGGCGCATCTCTTCCTCCTGGGGCCATATCACCCGAGGGATCTCCTCAACCTCCTCTGCTGACATAGCTCCAACCTCTTCAACTACACAGACCACTAGCCCGACATCCTCCTCGTCTCCCTGGCTCGGCTGGCTAGAACTCCCCTGGCCCATTGATTCAAACAAAAAGGCGGGGGGCTTCATCGGCACAGCTGATGGGCGTCTTGGTCCAGCAGTGGTTGAAGGGTCGGACGCAGGAGTGTCAGCAGTGACATTTTCCTCGGGCACGGCCTCAGCGCACAAGCCCGCTGCAGGTGGAGGATGTACTTCGGGAACGGTGGCAGCAGCTTCACCTTTGATCTCCACAAGGCTGCAGGAGATGTATTATTTTGAGTCAAAACCTCGAACAATCCACTCTAGTAGAAAAGCAAAGTATCTCAACGACGTACCTGGGAGGTGGGGCTCAGTGGATCTGTGGCTTCTTCAATCGCCGCCCGTCGCCAGCCGGCATCTCTCGCTCCCGTTTCACGCCAGATACGGGTGCAGGGGCGGGACGACGTTCACCCAGGCTTGTGGGCTTGTTAGCTCCCATTTGCGAAGTAGAGCTCGAGAGCTTGTTGGGGTGTGCAGTTTCGGCAACTGGAGGCCCACGCGGTGGAGTTATAAACAATTACTACAGGCTTGCTGGGGCCGCGGGCTCTAGTCTTCTCGCGGGCATGCCTGGCCTTTGTCCGGTCGGCTACAAAGGCAGTATCTGGGGCAGGATCAATGGCTTTCTTTTTGCCCTTGAGTTCCTAAAGCATATACTACATCCGTTCCAAAATATAGCTACGTTTAGCCTTTTTAAGATAGATTAAGAAGTGTGACAAAATGTCTCATCTATCCCTCATTAAACATATCCATGCATGCATATATGGTAGCAATACCTTCCTTATATATCTCCACGCTTACTAAATGAAATTATGCATGCTATAACTAGGACCACAAGACAATTAATTCTCCAGGGATATTTGTGTCCATTCATCCATTCAATCAGGCTTCACAACTCATATGTAGCTATATTCTTGAACAAATTTTGAATGCTTCACAACTCATATGTAGCTATATTCTGGAACAAATTTTGAATGCTTAACGTAGCTATATTTTGGAACGGAGGTAGTACAACACAGCGGCAACGGCTCTATTACAAGTCACACCAAGTATTTTCAAAGTGCAAATACCACGAGTTAAAAGCAAGGTAGAAGCAATACCTCTCAGCTTACCTTGGACGTGTCCTTCAACATGCGGGTGTTTTGTGGATCATTAGCATCCAATGGTGCTGGGCTGAAAAATGCAGTAGTCCAGTCCTGCATTTCACATTAACTGTCAATTACATCAATTTGGCATTCACTGGAATAAAACCACCAATTATAAGTACACCTACCTCAGTGGGTGGGTTGGCGGCGCTGTACTTAGGAATTTGAGGGGGCATCTTCATCACCTCGTGGAGATATCACCTTACGAACACCATGGCTTCATCGTTACTGAGAAGCTCTGGTCGGCTCTGATCGGGGTCCTTCCTACCTACATATTGGTACCCGGTATTCTGCCTTATCCTCAGGGGCTGAATACGCCATTGCAGGAACCTCAAGTACAGCCCAGCCCCGGTCAAACCAGCCTCCCTCAACTTGCCAATTTTCTCCAACAAGACCTCAATCTGATCCGTGGCACTCTCCTTGAAGATTTGGTTCCAACAGTTCTGTCTCCATGGCCGGTCGGGCATCCTGTCAGGAAGGGATGGGGCGTAGTTGGACACATAAAACCCCTCCTGCTCCCAGTTAAGGTGGGTGTCCTTGGTCTTGTAGGGGATGTACTTCTCTTGCATCCCTTGCTTGAATTGAAACGTGGCCCCACTAATGTACTTGGGATCTTCGTCCTTGGGCACACTCTTTAGGCGGAACAGATTGAGGAACAACTCAAAGTGGAGATCAATCCCCAGAAAATTCTCGCACACATGAATGAAGATTGATAAATGCAGGTAGGAGTTCAAGCTAAGATGTGCAGCTTGAATCCCGTAATGACCTAACACTCCTCTAAAGAATTCGTGGGTGGGCAGGCCAAATCCGACTTCGAAGTAACGGCGGAAGACAGTTACCTCGCCTGTATCTTCTGACGGAAACGCCGAATCTTCCTCCGAGATCCTCCACCCGCTAATGACTTCCTCGGATAGGAATCCTAGCCGCATCAGTTCTTGAATGTGTTCGGTCTCGATGATCGATGGAGTCTAGGACACCTCATTGGCTGGTGCCTCCTTTTTGCCTTGCGGGTCGGCGGTCTCCTCCTTCTTGGCACGCACTGCTGCGGCTGCTTTCTCCTTCTGGCTCGTTCCTCGAGGCGCTCGGTTGCCTTCGGCCATGGTTTCAGCAGGCGGATTCACGACGGCGGCGATGGGATTCGCGTGGGCAAAGGGCGCTCGCGGGGATCGGACTCCTCTCGAAACTCAGGGGCTGCAGTTTCAGATCTAGGTTTGAAGTGAACAGTTGCTGGGAAGGGGAATCGCCGTGTTATATGGGCCTCTCAACGGTGCTTTGGCGGTGGCAGTTCTATGAATTCGATGCGGTTTCCGAATTGGACGGGACTGTTCCCGCTCTTCAGGCCCAAAAATTCTCGGTTGGTCACCTTTTACAAACCCTTTCTTGCCCTTTTTCGATCCAAATTCCAATAAAGGCTCGGGGGCTGCGGATAATAACCTCCCAATAATTTTGGGTTTTAAATTAATTCCCAAAATGAATCATACGAAAATACGGATTATGAGTTTCAAGAGAGCTCTGATTCAAAAGCAAGATTAAAATGAGTTTCAAAAGAGCTCTGATTCGAAAGCAAGTTTAACATGAGTTTCAAAAGAACTCCAATTTGTTCGAAATTAAAAGTTTCGTGCTAGTCACGTTTGAAGAACCTCAGATTCCTTTTGTCAAAAGCAAAACGAGGCTCGGTGTAACACCCTAAAATCTGCCCTGTTTAAAAATTTGTAAATAAATGGTTTATTATATTTAAATGCTCTTGAAAAATGTAGGGAAATAAAATTTTGAATAATTAAAAGCAAATATAGGTAATAGAAACATTATTGTTGCATTCATGCTGGAGCATTTATTTTTTATTGTTGAATTCAAATTTGAATTTGAATTCAAATGAATGTTTAAATAAAAGAAAAAGAAAAAGAAAAACATTTCCTTTCTCCCTCTCCCTCACCTTCTCAGCCCACCTAGCCCGGCCCACTTCCTCTCCCTTCTCCCCCCATCACGCAGCCCATACTCCCTTCCACTGCGTGGCCCACCGTTCGGCCCAGCAAGCAGCCAGCCCAGCAGAGCCGCAGCCAGCCGCCTCTCTCACTCTCTCAGCGGCTGACACACGGGGCCCACATGTCGGCGCCTTCTTCCACCTCCGGCTACCTCCTGGCCGCGACCGAGCCGAGCCCGACCCAAGCTTGAGCTCGAGTCCGACGCGTTGCGCCCTGGCCTTCTTGGCGTGCACCACCTCAGCCCCTATTTAAGCACCGGCACACTGACGAAGGAAAGTATAACACGGACAATCCTTGTTACCTATACACCAGTTAATCATACAATTCATATGCACGTGTCTAATATTGATATACACTAAGGATGTTCCTAGTCTTTACCTTATTCCTTGTTTACCTGGGTTTAATGCATTATGTTTAGTCTATGCTACGCGCTGCAACCAACATTTATTTTTATGTTAATATTGAATTATTGGTTCACTTCGATGATCTTTAAAAGATGCTTTTTACCAACATGGTTCGGGGAATTAGACCATGTGCTTTGTGCTTTGTTCAAATGTTTGTGACATCCCTGATGTTTAGTACCTTAAAAACACAATCAAAACAGCATAAAACGGCAGCAATGGTGGTAGCACACATAATTTGATCAAAATTCGAAATTTAAATTTCAAACAAGGCCTTTTTGACACCCAACTGAAATCTCAAGAATTTTGTACTAAACTTAAAAATGTCCAAAAATAAAAGTTATTTGTCATCACAAATAAGGCCTAGTCACTGTTGGGAACTTTTTCAAATTTTAGAGTTAAGCCCCTCAAAAACTCGAAAAACCATGCTGAATGCCTGTTCGAAAATCGCCTGTTTGAGCTTGAAAAATTTGAAATTTCAGGTTCACCCCAAAAAGAAAGTTGTGTCCCACAGCTCAAACTCCAACTTTTATTTTTGCATATATGAATGTTCAGTTCAAATTTTTGGAGAAAATCCACAGTGAAAGGAGGAGCTCCACGGGGCGCCCGACAGTCGCCCTGGCGCGCTCTGCCCCGGCCGCAGACCGGCCGCCACGTGGCCGGCGAGTGGCGGCGGCCTCGCCTGGCCGGCCAAGCCGTGGCGACACCTTCCTTTTGTCCTCACGCGGGCATCTAGCTCCCTGTTCCTGGCGGACTCGCGCCGCGTGGAGCGCCATGATGGCCACTGGCCGTGGCCGCGCGCGCCGTGCTGAGCCGCCCCACGGTCGGATTCCTGCTCGCAACGCGCCAAAGCCTCTACGGCATATCCCTCCATCGTGCACGCCACGATCCTCAGCCCCCAACCCCCTCCGCTCGCGCCGCCCGAGCTGTCAGAGCCATCAATGGCGACTTCGAAGGCTCGAGCACGCGCACGCACGCCCTGAGCGAACCCAGCCAGCTCTAGGGTGCTCAATTGCTTCGCCGAGTGACCTCTGACCCTTGCCTTCGCTCATGCCACAGCCATTCCCTCTGCCCCACGCTCCCGAGCCTCGTCTTCAACCTCTGGCCGCAAGAGCCGAGCTCGAGCGCCGGAGCAAAATTCGCCTCCATCCCTCCACCATTTTCAAATTCACTAAAACTCGAGCTCTTCCACTTCCTTAGCTTCAATTCCCCCCACTTCTCTCAAGCTCCCATCAACTCTCCGACGAGAAATCAGGATTTCCCCCAAATCCCTTTTTTCGGCCGCGAAGCACCTCCACGTCGAGCCACACCTTCGAGCCATCCCCAACGCCAACCGAGCATCTCAACGTCTTCGCCGTGCCCCACTGATGCTCACAAGCCCCTCCAACCGCAGCGGAAGCCACTGACCTCGCCGGAGTTGAAGCCGCGGCGGCCGCACCGCCACTGCTCCCATCGCCGGCCACCTCCGAGCCTCCTCCGACCTCCCAACCGCCACCATTCGACTAGTAGTGAGCAGCTCGTCCTTTTCCCCCACTTCTCCGACCTCCTCCCACCGTCGTTTGGCCGGCGCAACGTCGCCGACGAGCCAAGGGCACAACTTCATCTTCTTCCTTTTCATAGGGTTCCCAGTGAAAGAAACCAGGGGCCTGTTTGCGAGGTTTCAAAAGTTCCAAGGGTCGCGGCGTAAAAAGATTCTTAAGGTTTAATTCTTTTTCCCGAAATCTTGTAAAATCCACTAAAAATCATAGAAAAATAAGAAAAATGCTCAAAAATACTCCCTGGACTTGTGAGATTGTAAACTCCAATCTCATGTTGGCTTATATACACTTTTGATGGATAGTTTTTGAATTAAAATTCAAACTTAGTTTTTAGAATCTTGTGCACCATTTCAAATCCTGAACTCTTTTGGAGCTGAACTTTGGATATGTTGCTTGTAATGCCTGTAGACGCCTTGTGTCCAAAGGAGACCTAAAAATATGGCCTGTAGCTTCAGTTATGATTTATTTTGTGATTTCTGTTCTATTTCAGTTCTGCATTTATTAAAACTAATCCATGCAGCCAAAAACCACCATCTTTCACCAGAGGTCTAGGAACTCGTTAGCACATGTGCTAAAAATGCTAACCTTAATTTTGACCCTGCTTAGGCTAGCAAATAAATAGATGTTGGTTTTCGGATAGAAAATTTTTGAGGGCTGACCAAGGGTTATTTTTAGCCACCACTTGGTCAGAACCTTTCTTTCACTCATGAGTAGCTCTGGTAAATAAATCTCCTGTTTTGGAAGTAGTATCGATTTTATATGAATTAATCTTGTTTTCTGGGACAGCAAATTGTTCCATGTTTAATAAATTCTGTGTAGCTCCGTCTTATCTAAATTTTGGAGTGAGCCTAACTCTTATACTCCAGTAGCTGTAATAAAGTTTGTGGATAAAAAGGATGCATAGAAACAGAGAAACAAAAATGAGAAGAAGCTAGAGTAAAAGAGAGTTTTATAAAAAGAAATAGAACACTTTGGATAATTAATTAAATATGGAGCATGTGAAATCTAAATTCCAGAACTGCACACTTGCTTAAAAATAATAATTTGAAATGTTGTATATGTGTACACAATCACCATCATAAAGACATAAAAATTTCCACACACCTCCTCTCATTTTGTGAAGGAGAAAATAGTTCACTAGTATGTCTAGGTGAATATGGCCTTCGAGGCCTTGTTCTTAGATCACATAGGCAGCTGCATTAAAGTTGTGCATCTCATGTAGAAGGCGCTCTCGCTAACGGTACCTACAACCTCGTCCCCGTCAACGTCGTCGTGATCGACCCGGAGCCTGACAGTCAGCTAGCTCAAGAACCAAGCCCCGGAGCATAACCTAACTTTAATTCGTGCAACTATGAATTTATTATGCTTGTGCATTTACGTTCTAGGTGTTGTATGAATACCCTAGTTGCATGATTCTAGTACCTATGACTTGAAATACTAGCATGATAGGATCGGTAGAGCAATGCCTTTAGGACCGTTACAAGTCGAGTGATTTCCTGTCACTCGCGAGATATAGGAGTTGCTTGTCTTTACTTATGTTGGAATCATAAGGATGGACGGGCGGGATGGTATGTGTAGATCTCCGGTCCGTGTATGATAATTGGATTAAGGTCGAAACGTGTGGTTCTGTGTGTCAAGTTTTTGAACGTACCACATGCATGCCGACCTATGGGAATCGGTAAGCCTGGTACCAGATTGAAGCAGCTAGGACCGATAGCCATCTCTCCTTGGAAACATTTTGTTTTCCTTGCTGTACACATGTGGATATATGCATGATGCCGTGAGTGAAGCAGTAAACATTTATCCTAAGGGAATTGACCCGGCGCCGAATTGTGGATCGATCGGAAAGGTTGGGTAGTGCTTGTGCCTTTTACAGCAAGCATTATCCGTGTGTGTTGGGTTTCCCCTGGCCAGGTAGCAAAATTCGGTTCGAACTGTCCGCTTCTCGCGGTTAACGAGACTGCTTGACCGCTGTGCTACATTGAGTAACAAGTGGAACTTGAGGATGATGAACTTGTTGTATGTACTAAATTGTATTGCACCACTTGTATGCTTAGAGAGGATGCTAATCTAGAATGGTTAACTCTACTAGAATTTGATGCTAAAATCATGGAAATAAGGATCTACTCTTAGTTGCTTTTTGGCAAACAAACCCACTAGCCAAAAGCCTCTCATGTCTAGATGTCGGTGATGTAGTTTTCACCCGACGGGTAAGCCTTGCCGAGTATTAGTATACTCAGCCTTGCTTGTGGCTATTATTTCAAGTACTGTCATGGATGTGGCAGTCGATTCCATCACTTGGCCTACCCAAGTTCCTCCTGACTGGCATGTCGAGTGGGTTCCGTCCTCTTCCGAGGATCGGGAGGAGTAGCACCATGGCCGGCTTCATCGTGGTGTTGCTATGTATCGTCGTTAGATTATTTCCGCTGCAATGAACTCTCGTACTCTGATTTGAAATTCGAACTTGGTTTGTAATAACTTTATGATACTATTTATGTATGTTGAAATTGTGGAATGTTGTAATTTCTAGGACTCACCTTCGTGTGGGCGCGCGTGTTGTTTCGATCGTGAAAGTACGTAGTTAATCGGGTATAATCCGACGACGCTCCAGTTTATTCCGGATTAAGTGCCTGACTGCTTGATTAGTGGTCCATGGGTACTTAACTTGGAATAATTTCGGAGTGGTCCGCCACAATGTCTCTCCGTAAGGTCCGGTTCATAAAGCAGCAACCCAGGAATTTGTTCGCCGCCGTTGGAACTATAATGGCTCTGGTCTTGGATAATTAGCTTATACGTCTTTAGCTTGCTAGTGGTTACCGAAAGGCGTATGTGGGAAACATTCATGAGAGTATAGTTTGATCCATCGAGGACGGATTTATCCGTTGGCTATGTCTCGTTAGGCAAAGTCCCGTGATGTAAGCGCCCCATGTACGACAGCTTCACACGTTGCGACCAGCCGCCTCTCTCACTCTCTCAACGGCTGACGCGCGGGGCCCACATGTCGGCGCCTTCTTCCACCTCCGGCTACCTCTTGGCCGCGACCGAGCTGAGCTCGATCCAAGCTTGAGCTCGAGTCCGACGCGTCGCGTCCTGGCCTTCTGGGCGTGCACGCCAAAGCACCACCTCAGCCCCTATTTAAGCACCGGCGCACCCCTTGAACCCCTTCTTCTCCGCAAACCCTAAACCCTAGTGCCGCCGACCTCGAGCTCGCGCAGCCGCCGCCAATCCACCGCCTCGCCGCCGCGTTGCCACCAATAGCTCGCCCCGAAGCTTCGACGGTAGGTGAGCAAACTTCCCGTCCATCTCGTGCTCGCTCTCTCCCTCTCCTCCGCTCGCGCGACTTTGCCGGAGGCGTCAAGCTGCCGCCGCTCGTCGCTAGCCTTCGCTGCCGCACGACCCTCGAGAAGAACACCCAAAATGTGACATCTCTGATGTCAAAAGAATTAAAAAGTGCAATTAAGATCGATGCAACAGGGAATTGGGTTGAAATTCAAAAATTCATCAAAAATTCAATTTTAATTCAAAAACAAGGGTTGTTTGGTACCCAACTGAAAACTCGAGATTTTTGTACTAAACATGAAAATCTCCAAAAACAAAAGTTGTTTTTCATCACAAATAAACCCTAGTCACTGTTTGGAACTTTTGAAAATTTTGCAGTTTAGTCCCTCAAAAACTCAAATTACCGTTCTGGGCACCTTTTTGTTTTTGGGTTGTTTGAGCTTGAAAAACTTGGAATTTCAGGTTCACCCCAAAAAGAAAGTTGTGACCCATCTTCCAAACTCCAACTTTTATTTTTACACCTTTTCAAGTTCAGTTCAAATTTTTGGAGAAAATTCGAATTTGAAAACGGAGCTCCACGGGCGAGCTACAGTGCCCCTGGCGCGCCCTGCGCTGGCCGGAGCTCGGCCGCCACGTGGCCGGCGAGCGGCGCAGGCGGCGCTGAGCTGGCCAAGCCGCGGCGGACGTTGGCGCTTGTCGCCTAGCTCTTGTCTCGCCCCTCCCGAGCCGTCACTTCGCCGTCGTCGAGCCGCTCCGCCTCGCGCCGCGCGAACGCCATCATGCGGTCGGAGCGCCGCCGTGGCCACGCGCGCGCGCGTCGCGCTGAGCAGCTCCACAGGCCGCGATTCCACTCTGCTCCGCGCCAAATGCACTGTTGAAGATCCCCCCGACGTCACTCGAGGATCCCTCGCCCGGTCGAGTCGCTCGCGCGCTGCCCGAGCTCGCTCCGCATTCATGGCGGCCTACTCGCGCCGCGCCGCGCGCTCGCACGCTCCCGAGGAGCACAGTGCCTCCCTTGCGTGCTCAATCACTCCACCAAGCACTCACACCCCTCCTCTCACTCGCTCACTTCACCATTTCCACTTCCCCGCGCTCGCTCGGTCTTCTTCTTCCTCGCGCCGCGCGAACCGAGCCGAGCTTCTCCGAGAAATTCGCCTTCCACACTCCACCATTCCCGAATTCGTCCCGCACGAAGCTAGCCCTCTGCTCCAGCTCCATTTCCCCCCACTTTCCCCAAGCTATTGTCCCTTCTCCGGCGAGAATTTGAGATTTCCCCCAAATCGCGAATTCCGGCCGCCGGAGCACCCGCACGTCGAGACCCTACTCCGAGCCGTCCCCGAGGTCAACCGAGCACGCCTTTGGCTTCCTCGAGCTCCACTGGTGCTCTAGGACCCCTCGAACCTCGGAGAACGACCCCGAGCTCACCGGCGTAGAAGCCGCGGCGGCCGCGCCGCCACCACCTCGTCGCCGGCGCAACTCCGACCACTCCCGGCCTCCAAACCGTCCCCAAACGACTCGTGGTGAGCCCAGGAAGCTTTTCCCCCACTTCCCCGAGCCTAGTTCGCCGCCGTTTGGCCGGCGCAACTCCGGCGAGAGCCGAGGGCCTTTCTTCATCGTCTTCGTTTGTCTAGGGGCCTCTGCGCAAAAGTTCAGGGACTCGTTCGCGAAGTTTTGAAAGTTCTAGGGTTCTCTGCGAGAAAAGATTCTTAAACCTAGATTTGATTTTCCCGAATCTTGTAAAATCCATTAAAAATCGTACAAAAATCAGAAAAATGAACAAAAATACTCCCTGGATTCGTGAGAGTCTATACTACAATCTGTATTAGACATGTTTATACTTTTGATGAACTGTTTTTGAATTAAAATTCAAACTGTGGAAATTGAAAGTTGTGCACCATTTCAAATCCAGAGCTCCGCTAGGGTTGAGCTTTGGATATGTTGTTTGTAGTGACTTTGGACAGCCTGTGTCCAAAGGGGACACAAAAATATGAAGTGTAGCTTCAGTTATGAATTAAAATGCATTTCCTGTCTTTTTGCAGTGCAGAAATCATTAAAAATAATCTGTGCAGTGAAAAATCACCATTTTGCTCCAGAGGACTAAAAACTTGTTAGCACACATGCTAAAAATGAAAAACTTAATTTTTGCTCTGTTTAGGATAGCAAATAAATAAATATGTGTTTTTGGTTAGAAATTTATTGAGGATTACCCAAGGGTTATTTTGAGCCACCACTTGGCCAGAGCCCTCCTCATGCTATTGCCTAGCTTTGGTAGGAAAATCTCCTGAATTGAATGAATTTTCGATTTTATATGATTTAAATTCGATTCTGCTAGCAGCTGTTTGATATATTTTTAAAAAATTATGTGTAGCTCAGAATTAGCTAAATTTTGGAGTGAGCTTAGCTCATATACTCCAGTAGCTGTCATAAAGTTTATAGAGAAAAATGTTGAGCAGAAATGGAGAAACAAAAATGGGAAGGAATCTAGGTGGACATTGATTTATATAAAAGAATAAACCTTTTTGGGTAATTAGTTAGAATAAAAATGGCTAGAGTCTGAAATTCCAGAGCAGCACCCAAATTTGTGAAGAAATAAATAGAATTCTTTTATATATGTACACAATCACCATCGAAAACAATAAAACTTTTTCCACACCTACACCTTGTTTTTGTGAAGAGCATAGTAATGCTTAAGCATGCCTAGGTGAATATGGCCTTCAAAGGCCTTAATCTTAGAATCTATAGGCAACCTCCTTAAAATATGCATCTCATGTAGAAGGCGCCATCCCGGACGGCAACTACCACCTCATCCCCGCAGACGAGGAAGAAGTCCCGGAAGAAGGTGCCGGTGCAGGATCGACCAACCCGGAGGCTAACCCCCAGTCCGAGCAAGAAGGCAAGCCCCGGAGCATAACCTAACCTTTACCAATTATGCATTATGACTTCTCTATGCTTGTGCATTTACGTTCAAGGAGTTGATTGAATACCTTAGCTACACATTTCCTAGTACCTATGACTTGCAACACTAGTATGAAAGGATCGATAGGGCATTGCTTTAGGTCCGTTAAAAGTCGAGTGATTTCCTGTCACTCGCGAGACATAGGAATTGCTTGTCTTTACTTATGTTGGAATCATAAGGATTGACGGGCGGGATGATAGATGTAGATCTCCCGTCCGTGTATGAAAATTGATTAAGGTCGAAATGTGTGGATGAGTGTGTCAAGTTTTTGAACGTACCACATGCATGCCGGTATATGGGAGCCGGTAAGCCCGGTACCAGATTGAAGCAGCTAGGGCCGATAGCCATCTCTCCTTGGAAACTTTGTTTTCCCCTGCCGTACACTTGTGGATATATGCGTGAGACTGTGAGTGAAGCAGTAAACCTTTATCCTAAGGAAATGGACCCGGTTCCGAATTGTGGATCGATGGGAAAGGTTGGGAAATGCTTGTACCTTTTATAGCAAGCAGAGTATCCGTGTGTGTTGGGTTTCCCCTGGCCAGGTAGCAGAAATTCGGTTCGAACTGTCCGCTTCTCGCGGTTAATGAGACTGCTTGACCGCCATGCTACATTGAGTAACAAGTGGAACTTTGAGATTGATAAACTTGTCGTATGAATTAAATTGGATTGCACCACTTGTATGCTTAGGAAGGATGCTAATCTAGAATGGTTAAATTTACTAGAATATGATGCTAAAACTTGAAAGCAAGGACCTATTTTAGTTGCTTTTTGGCAAACAAACCCACCAGCCAAAAGCCTCTCATGTCTAGATGTCGGTGATGTAGTTTTCACCCGACGGGTAAGCCTTGCTGAGTATTAGTATACTCAGCCTTGCTTGTGGCAATGATTTACAGGTACACCTTTGGATGTCGATGCTTTGTGTTGGCCTACCCAGGTTCCACCTGGCTGGCACATCGAATGGGTTCCGTCCTCTGCCGAGGATCGGGAGGAGTAGCATCGTGGCAGGCTTCAGCACGGTGTTATTGTATCATCGTTAGATTATCTTCCGCTGCAATGAAACTTTTATTTCCGCTGCAAGACTTTGTACTCTGATTTAAATTTGAACTTGGTTTGTAATAACTTGTGATACCTATTTGTGTAAGTTAATTTGTGGAATGTTGTAATCTCTGGAACTCACCTTCGTGTGGGCGTGCTGTTGTTTCGATCGAGAAAAGAACGTGGTTAATCGGGTTTAATCCGACGGCGCTCCAGCTTATTCCGGATTAAGTGCCTGACTACTCGGTTAGTGGTCCCGGGGTACTTAACTTGGAATAATTTCGGAGTGGTCCGCCACAGCTGGCATCAGAGCCGAAGCAGCGCACCGGAGAGAGCAACAAACCTTTAATAAACAGTTTTTGAATAAAACTTGCCAACTCGTGCTTCCGACGCGTTTTGCGAAGGAAGGTTATCTTAGGACCGCTAAGGATGTTACCTAGAGCGTGAAGCCTATGTGGGTTAAGGGATCACGATATGATAGGTGGAAAATAGTATA
This sequence comes from Digitaria exilis, assembly GCA_015342445.1. Lineage (NCBI taxonomy): Eukaryota > Viridiplantae > Streptophyta > Magnoliopsida > Poales > Poaceae > Digitaria > Digitaria exilis. Next base: position 3,356 of record JACEFO010001307.1, on the reverse strand, counting down.
TTATACTGACTACCAGCACATTTCATTCTGTCATTTACTTTACGCAATGGTGGGCGCAAGGTACGGCGATTGCTGTAACGTACCACGGCACTATATGAAAATATAGTGGCGGCACATAGTCAATACGCTGTGATGGCGTATGAAAATAGAATAGGATGGTGGGCGCAAGGTACGGCGATTGCTGTAGCGTACCACGGCATCATATGCAAATATGATGGCGGCACAAAGTCAATACGCTATTTCAGTAGCGTATGAAACTGTCAATATGTTGCTCTGGTGACATATGAACATTGCCCGTCCAATGTTAAACGTCGGGTGCCACCTCTATAGTGGGTGGTAATGAATGGAGACGCTTTCGTGAGTGCTGGCACGAAAGGTTGATTATACATGCTCTGGAATGAATTTTCTGCAGGTACCCTAACCGCGAATCCGTATATTGAAACGGTTAGAGAAATTCGACTAGTTAATATAGGGAGAGACGGATATTGCCTAGCCACCGGCACTAACTTCGTAAGCCAAAAGTTTATTGGCATGTGTGTTGGCGAGAATGAATAGGCCGCTCATGCATTGCATCTCGCTGAATTAATATCGAATTTAACTCGTGACCAAATCGAACCGCCGTCAAAGAAATTGAAATCACAACCCAAAAATCCTGCTGAGAACAATCTGTATGCACCCTTAATTCGAAACTGAAAACGTCGTCAAATGAAAAAGTGTTCAACATGAAAGTTGTCATAAATATTATGAAGTAAATGCTGGAGAAATTTCAATGAAAATGGTTGAGTAAAATTGGAGTTATGCTAAAAATGGTAACCCCCTGTCTGCTGGAAATTTCTGGGGACAGTGAGATAAAAATTTAATTTTTACACCATCTTAACGACAGTTTCTGCTCAAACCTCCAACATGAAACTTGTTAGGAATTACTTAAACAATGTTCTGGCCAAATTTGGGAATTTTTGAGCTTGTATATTTCGAGTTTTGTAATTTTTACTACCCTGCCCAGAATCTGTTTTTGTTCTTTGGCGCTACCCGGTGCTCACCCTTGCCCCTTTTTCTTTTGGTTCAGATGGACGCCCTCGCTGACCTGGCTAGCTACCCCAACGACGTGTCCTTCTCTGATTGCTTGGGATGGGAAGGCTTCCCTAGCATCTTGTGGTCGGTTTTACAGGCGCTTGGCCACCCTACACCGCCACAGTATGAGAGGACTATCATCCGAGACCGCGGTGTGACTCGTTCCCGTGTGCGTTTGGTGGTACACCGTCACCCGCCGTGTCCTAGCTCCCCCACCTGGACGGTGGAAGTTCACGGGCACCACATGGAGACGACGTGTGAGCTAGCTGCCTTGAATGGCATTAGCTCCTTTGTGGCTCAGAACCAGGAGTTGGTTGAGCACCAGTTACTGGGTTTATTCCCACCGACTCAGCCGGATGATCCCCACTGGATGAGGCATTACCTTAGTTCCTCTCTGAGGATGGCGGAGAACCCCGTCGCTGCAGCCGCCTTGATGATGAGGTGGATGCGGGCGTACCACCGTTTGCAGGCACTTCTTGGACGGTCGCAGAGCGAGATGCTCAATCTTGCCATGGACATGTCCGCTCGCGCCCGTGACATAGGGGTTGAGAGGACCTCTTTGTCCATTGAGGTGACCACTAGAGATGCCATGATTTTTGACTTGGAGAGGCAATTGAATGACCTCCAGATTGCACACAACAACACCCAGAATGAGTTAGCACAAACTAGAGATGAGCTTGAGGAGGTACATGGTACCTTGGAGCATGCAAATGCTATGCTTGCCGCCCATGACGCTCAGCACCTTCTTGACCAAGAAGGAGGGGATGGTGAAGGAGAGGCCCCCCGATTCCGACATGGACACCGAGGATGACATGCCGCCCCTTCCAGCTCCACCTTCACCTATGGGCAGCGAGGCTACCGCTAACAACCTAGATGATTTTTAGAGTGGTAGTAGCAAGTTACTCCTCCGCTAGGCCTAGATTTTGGCTTCGTGTTGTAATAGGCTAGATGGAGTTGAGCTCCCCCTTTTTATCTTTTGGTGGCAATGTAAATTAATGATGTGGTTGTGGGATCAAAACTTGATGATGTTGTTACAGCTGTGTTGAAAACATTCTGCAGCTGACCTTGTTTAATTATTGATGGGTTTTCCAATCCTTTCTGGGCTGTGATGTGAACTACAAAGTTGTTTGGAATTTGTCAAACAAAATGATCACCAGATTGCAATCCCATTGGTTAAGCGAAATAAAAATGGCAACCAAAACACTACAGCTCGGTCTGCTGAAAAACAGCAAATGTAGAGAGCTAAAGATTGAATTTTTCGGCTTAGTTCCAGTCCGAATTTGATTCCGAGCCCAACATGAAAGTTGTAGAGCATAAAATTTCCGAGCTACTGACCGAATGGGAGCATTTGACTTGTTTCCTGTTGGGAGATATGATTTTTCTTCCGAACTGCGTGTTGACGTGTCATTCTGCGCAGTGCACTTCTATATATTGTCACATTCTATCTTGTCATTTACTATGCAAGCTTATGAAATGTGGCTAATACAAGTACCTACTGCAGATGGCAATCACCCGCAGCGGTCACGACGCTAGTGGCTCCAACGCTAACCAGCAGGGGCCAGAGGGGCAGCAACAGCCACCGCCACCTCCTCCTCCGCAGCAACCTCCGACGTGGCAGCAGCTATATGCCACGCAAACGGAGATTCTCCGGAACCTGCAGCATCAGCAACAGATGATGCAGCAGCTGATGCTTCAGCAGGGAGGTCAACGGGCCCCTCAGGCTCAAGTGGCCAGATACGAAGATTTTCTGGCGACGCACCTGCCGATTTTCTCTCGAGCTGATGAGCCTTTGGAGGCCGACACCTGGATTCGAGCCATCGAGTCCAAGTTCACCATCCTGGCGACACCTTGTGCCTCTAAACCGCAAGGTCGTGTTCGCGGGCGCAGCAGCTCCGTGGCCCAGCTCTCCTTTGGTGGGAGAACTACCTGGCCCTGCAGCAGGAGGGTCATGTAGTTGAGTGGGATGAGTTCAAGGCTGCATTCAAGGCTCATCACATTCCGGCCCGGTCTGGTAGAAATGAAGCTGAATGAGTTTTTGGCGCTGACCCAGGGTACCCGTACAGTGCTTCAGTACGCCCAGGCCTTCAATGGTCTGTGCCCCTACGCGGGTCCAATCACGTTGAACTCGGACGAGAAGAAGCTAGAGAGGTTCCGACGTGGCCTTAAACACCAAGTTGAAAGCCCAGTTGGCCACCACCCGTGCTGCCACGTACGGCGATCTTGTGAACCTTCTATGCCACATCGCCCAGGAAGAGATGCCAATATGGTTGCACAAGGCGGAGAAG
>JACEFO010001306.1:0-17967 GCA_015342445.1 Digitaria exilis | reverse complement strand
ATGGCGTTGGCAGTGAACAGAGGTCTTCCGGCTCCCTCCACGCTCCCTGCTCGATGAGTAAGACACAGGCAGATATCATCCCCTTCTCCGTGTCGTTCGTGAACACGAACACCACGAGGAAGGGACCAGTGGACAGTCGAAGTGGTCGCAGCCGCCCGCCACCGCCGCCGCCGCGGCGGCGCAGACAATGCCGCGCTCCAGGTCGAGTACTTGAAGGGCGGCATGGGCACTCTGTGCTGCTCGTCAGTGTGGGGTCCCACACGATGAGCTCCGCATCCTCCATGGATGGTGGTGTGAAAGGTGAGGTCGTCGTCATCTTGCGGACGAGGAAGCGGCCATGGCGGCGTTGAGGATGAGCCAGCCAGCGCGGGCGGCGTAGGTCGGGCGGAACGGGGAGGTGGGGTTGAAGTAGGCTGGATGGCTGCCGTGGTGATGGAAGAACCCGAGCAGAGGGGGTGCGCGGCCGTGGAGGCGGCGGCGGAAGCCGGCGCCGGAGACGATGCGGTGCAGGCCTTGCAGGCGAGGGCGGCGCGGACGAGGTGGGCGGGCTCGTCTGGCGGGAAGCGGGCCAGGATCTCTTCCACGACGTCATCTGGAAGCTGTGGCGGCATGATGAGATTGCCTGGTTGTGGTTGGAGTTGGACTCCGGCGGCAACAACTGGATGGTGAATTGGTGAGGATCGATATGCTCGTCTCAGGAGCCCGGCGGCGGAGGAACGAAGGTTTTGGCTTTAATGGGTTAGTTACGGGCCCGATCGGCCTCTCTCTACGTCTACGATCGAGTCTACTACGTGAGGGGAGGCCGTCAGACCGTGAGGGGGAGGGACTCTTCAGGCAGGTGGGGCCAGGTATGTGACAAGAGGGGGACTCTTAGATTTCGTAAAAATTAAAAAAAACAACATGGACTTGAATCTTTGAGGATGTTTCCTTCACTTTTTTTTTCTTGTCCCTGTTCATGGCTCTGGTATATCTGCACGCATGTGACTTGCACCTTGTGGACATTTGGATCTGATGCATCATATATGCGCCCTCTGTTCTTGTAGAAAGAAAGTCTACCATCTGGTACTGCATCTTATGCTTTGATCTAGACCTGATTCATGTTGGGTCCTTAAACAAGATAATTTTGATAAACAAGTGTTGATGAAAAAAACTGTTTCTGGACACTATGCTTCTGCTCTTCTTATTACAATTTAAAGTCAGCATGTGCTAAACTGATGTCATCCTTTGCTAGCTATAGGAAGGCCAACTTGTTGGGTGAGCTTTATAAGTTCTTGGCCTTGGAAAATGAAATGTTTTCTCTTTCCAATGTGTATAGCAGTCCCCCATCGGGATATAGTTAACGAGCCTTCCGTTCCATGTCCTCTCTTGGACATGCTAGGGATATGCTCTGGGGAAGAACACGATAACATGGCATATATATATGATAAGAGTTATTGTTAACGGAACACTATAATCAGGAGGGCCACATTCATCTCTCTCGCACGCACACAAAAGAACATATCTATCACGTACCACACGTGACCTAAGCTAGTTAATATGGATTTTATGGATTGGAGTGTTTGCTTTTGGGTGATGATCACCTCTAAGCGCACCTCGCCTTCCGCATTTGTCCACTTCCCCTCACCTTGATTCCCTCCCTATCATAGTCTTCGGTTAAAAGTAGGCGTACGTCAAGCGGCTCATCTGCATCGGTGACCGCCTTCACCTTCTTGATCGTGAGCACATTGCTACCATCAGGAAGATTAACCTTGACCTCCTTTTCGACATTTGATACAACCTGTTATTAGAAACCAGAGTTTGACCACCCCATCCTTGTCTCCCGTTTCTATTCCCCATTGGCCCTGGTCGTCTTTGATTTTTTGAGGCGTACCAAGCTTCACCATCAATGGAAAACTATGTTATTCCTCAAAAAACATAATATTATGTTAGTTTTTTAAACTAATAGCCATATTCATTGAAAGAACACTCAATGCATGCACGTTAGATATGTAAACTGTCCACTCAGCATCGATTGCGATGCTATCTGGTTTGGCATATCAAAACACCGACCAATGGGTAACCATGAGCACTTTCAGATTATCAAATTCAGATGGTCAAGCTAATTCTGAGATACTACCAAACAAACAATGGTATTGGTATTACGCGCTTCCGATCCTAGCGGCCAATAAATAAAATATACAGTTTCATGATGCAACGGCTTCGCCATATAGCTAGGAGTACATTAAATTGTTGCTTGAGTAAATATCAGGCATCGACCTTACCATCTGGGGGAATGTTAATAGCTGCACGCGAGACAAGTCTACGGGGATAGTTGCTAGGCATCGTGGAGAAGGGGAAAGAGGCTCCTGCGTGTCTACGAGCACCAAGAGAGGTCTGGGACACCGATCCGCCAACAGCGGCTAGGGCATGATGGCAACAGATGGTCACCATGCATCAGCTATTGCTCGATCTATTTTACTAGGCTTTGTCTGATCCGGTGGCACAGTTTTTCTTACTATCCATACGGCTGTGCAGGAGGAATGGCTCAGTTGGCTATGGATGCTTGTGGCTGCTAGAGGTTTTATATAGGAGTAGTAACTATACTCAGGATGATCATGCATGAATGATGGCAGAGGGAGTTACCTTTGCTTGATCCGGAAGGTGGGAATAAAGTTGCTCTTGGGAGGCTCACATGACATATATTCGATGCAGCTTTCCTAAAGGATAATATATATTGAAGCAATAGCAGATTGTAGTTACCTAAATGATTACTCCCGAGTTAATAAGGCTCCCTTGTCACTGTTAAAATAAACAAATTTCGTACATTTTTTTCTACGAATATCTTGAGTTGGTATAGTCTTGATTTCCATTGCATTAGGTATATGTTATTGCCACCATTTTTAGATATGGTTGCAACATGTTCATAGTATTACCACAACTATCTTTTTGTTGTGATAATATTGAAGTTTGTTGTAATTGCTAGTTGGTATTGCCACCACATAGAAAATGATTGCGACACGAGTTCAAATATTGCCACAAATTTCTTACGTTGTAATCATATTTGACTTTCCCTGCAAAATGTCCGTTGTGATTATTTGACAATACTATATGAATTTCTTTTGTTGTTATAATCTGAACTTCTGTTGCAATAATGTTTATTATTGCCACCATCTAGCTATTGCCACGCTTTTTGTGAATTCTTATTTGTAAGAGAGTATAAATTGAATTAGTAGTAAAAGACTCCCTTGTTCCCCATTGTCTTCAACCTCAAGCACACGCGGAGCTGGGCTAGTGGGGGCCTGCTTGGCAGGCGATGGCAAGGGAGGAGCTCGGGCAGCGGCTACCCATGCGTCGTCGTCTTCAACCTGGAGCCATGCACCGAGCCCCTCCCCTGCCCTGCTAGCCTCACGCCATGGGGGTTGCCGGCGATCGTGGCTCAGCTTTGCCGTGATTTGGTGCTCCAGATCTCAAGACACCGCGGGGTGCTCCAACGGCCTGCTCCATGGTGTCCTGCACGCTTGCGCCGCTGCGAACCGATGGGACAAGGCTTGTTCGCCGTGGCAAAACAGCCTCATGGAGACAAGCGGCACCAGCGAGGAGGTAGATATGGCGGGCAGGGGTGAGGTGGAGCGAGCGCGATGGGAAGACCCTCGGTTGGTCGTACATTATTGTTTGTGCGGTGCCCCGCAGTGGCGTCAGGCGCAAGCAGCGCCGGTACTAGGATTTTGAGGGCCCTCTGGCGAATCCATCGCGAGGGCCCTTTATAGTTAAACCTTATATAAAATTTTATAATATATATACTCTTGCAAAGAAAAAACAATGTAGGCTAAAACAATAGTATCTTGATTACCTTATATTTGTATCCACAATATCCATTGCTTCGTTGCATCATCTACTGGATTATCATCAACTTGCTGCTGCCTTTCTTCTTCAATATCAGTAGCATCTACTACATTGGCATTAGGCACAACACTACTTGATGTTGGAAAAAATTTATCTAAAGCACCTCTTTGGGATTCAATAAATTGATCTTCTTGTCTTTTTCGTTTTCTTTTCTGAGCCCCTGACATATGTTTCTTCTGTAACATTTTTAAATTCTAACACCTAAACTAGAAGAAAAATAAGATCCCACATGAGTATTATTGCACTTAGAAGTTAGAATTCTAAGTCTAGAATACAAATAATTGAAGTGATCACTACACAATACACTATAGTTAATACCTGCCTGATCGGCTGATCTGATCAGTGGAGTTTTCTTGAGAATTGATCCTGGTGCCCTAGACCTAGACGACCGGACGGTGGATGCCTGGGCAGCCTGGCCGGTCGCCGTCGGACGCCTTGGCGGCTTGGCGCTGGCCGTGCGGTTTGCGGCCGTGCGGAGTGCGGCCTGCCTCCTGCCGCTGCCGCCGCCCTGAGTGCTGACTGCTGAGTCCTGCCTGAGATCGCGAAAACGAAATACGAAACACCGATTGGCCGCCTGCGCCCTGACCCGGCCTGAGATCGCGCGAGCGCGAGCGCGAGTCGAGGAGTCCCGACGCCTCGCTTTCCGAGAATTGGAAGGAAACGATCCATCCGATCGCAGATCGCTTGCCTGTTCTGTTGGGCTGCCGTCGCACCTGGTCTATACATACATACTTGGGCTTGGGCCCCCCGCCGGTCTGGGCCCTCGGCCGTCGCACCTGGTGCCCTCCCCATAGGGCCGGGGCTGGGCGCAAGCTCAGGGCGGCGGCGATAGGGGGGGAGGGAGAGAGTGTGGTGGAAGGGAGAGAGACAGTGGAGAAGGGGGAGACGGGTGACGTGTTGGCTCCATCGGAGCTGCCATGGCGGGTGAATACAGCGTGGTAGTCAAAACAGTTCAAAAACACCCACAAAACCGTTCAATAGCCAAATATGAATGATTTTAAGAGATGGATGGTCAAAGATTTCTGATATTGAGATTCGACGGTCAAAATCAAATTGAGAGAGTAGTTGGATGAGAAAAAATGAATTTTGTTTCCTGCCAAGAAAAACCGTTGTGTTCCATGGGGCCAAAGCACGCAGGAATCCCAGCGACGGGAGGCAGCAATGCTCTCTCTAGAGCAAAAGCACGCATTGTCGAGGAATATAATAGTGCTTCCTGGCGGTCCAAGTTTAGTATCGTTTTCTGCGGCATCGCCACTGTTCTTTACAAAAGTGATACTATTAAACATTCCGAACTCTCATGCGAAGCAAAGGCACGCCAGCAGTTGTCTGCCACCGGGTCTATATATAAGGCACAGGTGCTTAATATACTGCAGGTCAGCAAGCAGCAAGCAAGATACATACTGTAAGGCTTAGTAGTACTATATTGGTAAAAGAGAGATATTTAGAGAGACACTGTCCTAGATGTCAGCAATGTCAATGGTAACTTCCTACACCCTTTTGAGCCGTCCGGCGCCACTGAGGAAAATCACCAGCACGCCCATGCAAGCCCGCAAACTAGCGGCTGCGCCAGCTGTGGCTCTCCCTTTGGTTGGACGCAAGCCATTGTCTCTCTCCATGTGCCACGCATACACGTACGACGACGTCCCACCCTTTGGTAATACTACACGTTATATATATATGCAGCAGCTAATAATAATAATAATATAATTTTTCTTTAAAGTAACTTTATTTTTGCAATTCAAGCAATAACTTATTAGGACTAATTAATATAATGTTCAGTAGCCATAGCATATTATATTTGCTTCTGATGCCTGCCATGAAATGCAATAATAATGAAATACGTACGTACGTCAGCCCTGGTGCACCCCAAGTTCGTCTCTCCCAAAGACAAGAACTGCTGGAACATCGAAGAGGAAGCAGACCACATCACCTTGTTGTTTAACGTGGGGGAGATGAAGAACGATCTGCAGGTGGCGATCAAGGGCAATCTGCTCCTGATCAGGAGCCCTGCTGAGAAGAAGGAAGGCGGCACGACCTCCCCGCCGCCGCCGCCGCCCCCTCCAGCGAGCAAGCTGGACGTCCGCCTGCTGTTGCCCTCGGGCTACGCGGAGGATCCGGAGAAGAAAGTGAAAGCCGAGCTCACACTCGGATCGGTGCTTAAGGTGACCGTAGCCAAGCCCGTTCTCGAACCCAAAGAGATAAAAATTATTGTGCCGCCGCCGTCGTCTAACCAGCAGGCCTAACTAATCCATCATCCCATATATATATCCATCCTGTGTGGCCCAGATAAAATCAATAAAGGTGCATGCGTCGCTATATATTGTCCTACCTTCCAACGACGACCTTTAGCCATTGTTTGCTTTCATCGGAACTTCTTGTTATAATGGTTCATAAAGCATAGTTATAGAAAAAATTGAGACAGATTGAATAAGTGGCCGGGATTTATTCCGAGAAAAAAACTAATTTACTCACGAGTCATGATAGGGATGACGGGAGACCGAGATTGATTCCCCACATGTTGACTACAAATTGATTCCCGGTCTCATGCCATCCCTATCATGAGTAAATTATTTTTCGACACCAGAATAAATCTCGGCCTCTTATTGCATATATCACAAATTTCTCTCCATGTCTAAGCCTTAGGAACCATTCCAACCAGAACAGTTCCAATGGAACCGAACAAGGCAGGGTGGAGGACAAAATGTTTACCTACGGACGAGTACGATCTGTAGGGATGTTCTATTTTCTGTTATACATATGTCAAAGTAATATAGCTTGTATTGTCATGTCATTTGCCAGTGAATAAATTATTCATCTTGTCACTACTAGAACCTGTAGTTTTGCCCAGCGCTCCGATCAGAGTGGCCGAGACGGTGTTCTAGTGTAGTGTGTAGTGTGACACATCAATTTACCGAGCGTAATTATGATTCCCTACCAATCACCGACCACCGTTTACCAACAACAGAGGAAAAACGTAAATCACCGTCAGCCACCTGATCACTAACCCTCAACTATACTGGAGATTGTAGTAGTGTGTGCTCTGATCGATGTTTTGCATTAGGCTTAGCAGCTAGCAGTAGTAGTAGCTAGCACGATATATACAGCCTTTACTGCTGCGTGGTAAGTACTGCTCGACATGTTTAAACCTTGTCTCTCTATATTATTTACTTGGGGCTGCTAGTGTCTGGACTTCCGATGGGACGTCTCCATCAATGGTTCTTGCAAAATCGAAACAGAGCTGCTGTAACATTAAGAAAATACTTTTGCAACATATAAAGTCAATGTTTTCGACATCAGAGAGTGTGTAGTGGAACACATCGAACACCTAGGTGTGGGGGTAAAAATTCGCGCCGTAACATCGGAGCTCTGTTTCATGCAACATCAAAACAAATATACTGCAACATCACAAAATCACTGTTGCAACACCATAAATTCACAAATATAATTTTGCAACATGCCTAAGGAGCCCCTGCTGAATCGAGCTCTTCCTCGTCGAATCGTCCACAGGGAGCACGTCGTTGCCCCAAATCTCCCGCCGCTGGCTGCTAACATGGGTGGGGTCGAGGGAGCTCGATGTTGGGACAGCCAGCCCCGCCGGCCGTGGGAGCTCTTGCCAACGGGACAACTCTCCTTTGTGGGGCCGTGGGCCATGAGAGCGACAGGAGCATAGGGGAGGAAAAGGAGCAGGTGAGGCATGTGTGTGTAGGGGAGGGTGAGATGAGAGAGGCGTCCATGGTGGTGTTGCACCCTCGTGTGAAGGCGACAGGGCCCGCTGGTGTAGAGTGGAGCAGCGTACAACCGGCGGCTGTGGAATGGCTCCCTCACACGACAGATGCGCGCGCTCGCGCGCGGGGGGGGGGGGGGGGTTCTGATGGAGGAGATTGCATTTAGACGCTTGGTCCCTGGCAGCATCATATTTATTTATATAACAAATTCTGGCCTCAAACCACGGAAGTGGAGAATCGGGAAATGTCACCTGCTATCACAATGACCGCTGGATCCCCTATATATACTCACTCCAAAAAAAAGTCACTACACCGAGTGATTTTCAAGATGGTTTTTCATTTTATGGAAATACGTTGAAACTTGAAAATTCATAACTAATTCACTTTAAATCCAAAAAATATGAAGTTAGTGTCTTGTTTTAAAAATGTTACCCACCTATTGGTACAATATTTAAAGTTATATTTGATATTATTTGTTCATGTTCCTAATATTTATTTTTCTCCAAAAATACTAGTAATAAAAATAAAATATCGACATCGGTTTTGTATTTTTCTAATTTCAAATGAATGATTTATAAGATTTCTACAGTTTTTAGAAAATTAAAAACCACCTTGCAAATCATCTAGACCAAATTTGCCCGGTTTTGATTGTTGTATGGCTCACAATGAGAGATACACTTTTCTTTTTTACCCCGATAGATGGAAGAAATCAAGAAATACTGTTACCTCGACAAAGCGGCGCCACGCAAGGTATTTGCAACCTGCTGATCGTATTTGAGTCGGACAGCTACCAGCAGCCTGCTCGCTGACGCGTCCATCTTTGAGATGACCCGGCCACCCGTCTACTTCAACTAAAACGGACGTGCAAACGTGATACGTGTGTAGTAGCATCTCGCACCTGCTCCTGCACACCGAGCCGGATTGTACCCAGCCGTCAGCAATGGCAGCTCTCGCCGTCGCCAACAGCGGCGGCCTACCCATGGACGTGCTGTTCGAGGTCCTGCTCCGCTTCCCCACCGACGAGCTCTGCCGCCTCCGCCTCGTCTGCCGGTCATGGCGGTCCCTCACCACCGACCAGGTCTTCGCCACGGCCCACGCGTCTCGCGTCGTCGACCTCACTGGCATCCACACCATCCGCCATGGTCGTTACGAGGTCTGCGTCGTCGACCTTTCCGGCAACGTTGTCAAGCGGATACCTATCAACCATGACGGCGTGTGCATCACACAGATCGACCTCGTCTGCGTCTCGGAACAGATCCTCCAACCCAAGTTGCAGGTTGCATTAAAATCCATGGGTGCATTATCTCCTATGTTTATTTTTTTATCTCAAGATCATTTTTACAACCCAAGTAGTACAAATATGAAATAACTCAAACAAATAGGTATAAATACATAAATTTTAAAATTTATACCATTGATAAAAAAATATAATTGAATTATAATCATGGATAAAAATACTAAATCAATACTATTAAATGTCCATGGAAAAAAGATAAATTAACTCTTAAATCACCTTGAATCTAGCAAGCCGATAATAGATCGGCTTCAGCGTGGAGAGGGGAGGCGGCATGAGCAGAGAAGGAACATGGCCGTGGTGGTGATGTCTAGGGAGGTGGACGCGCCGTGCGGAGGCAACGACACGGCGGCGCATGATCAACATGTTTGACGGACAAGAGGAGGCAGCGGAGGGAGATCCAAGTTATGGTAACCTAGGACTCGTGATACCATGTAGAGAATAGAAAAACACCTAACTCCCTTGATGGGGGAGAAGGGGTTGACCTTTCATATATAGCCAATGTGGCTGGGGTTACAAGGTTTCCCTACATATATACACCATATATACTCAAATAACTCTAATAATGTGAAAGTATGTAATGCATCATAATTAAAATCCATCTCAATATGCATGAAATGTAGATACTATATTTCGTTGTGTCGACTGCAAAAGCAAAAGAAAGGGTGTACATAACTCTGTGGTTCATCAAATATAAAAAGAAATGAACGACCTTCTCAGTTTCTATTAATAATATCAAAATCAATTGCTATCTGAAAATAATATGTAAAACGACCAACTAGTGAAGTACAGCTTTAATATCATCAACTAGCTAGTACCGTTTGCTAAACTCAGAAGGTTTCCGCATTACCATTCGCCAGGCTCAATAGGTTTCCTCCATACAAACCAACTGCAACATAACTCTTCATCTGTGGCTCATTAATGTCGATCTTCTGGTTGTAATTCTCCAGAAATGCCCAATTTTCAATGTGACCTGCTATCCTCCCATCCTTTAACATCAACAAGGGTTGTGCTACATTTGGAACATGGAAGAGACTGACTTTAATGCTATGCTGCTTGACCCACGAACCCTTGTGAAAGTCTGTCAGAAACCATATGTCCATCGTCGAGGAAGAATATGTACGACAACAAAGAGCTAGATGACCACTAAGGGCAGCTATTTTGATGTCTCCAAAGTTGCATGATGGCCACTTGAGGAGGGTCCTCGAATGCTTGACCTCCACTTTTCCGTCTCGAGATCAAATGAGCCTACAACGCCAAGTTCAGTTCCGTGATGATCCCAATAATCATATGACAACATGAAGTAGACAATGCCACCGATAACTGCACTACTATCACTATGTAACAATTCAAGATCATATGGAGCGGCATGCGTTGCCCTCCAACTGGTGGCTGGACTGCTGCCATCAATCGTGAGGATCTCACAATGATCCGAAGCGGCCGGGTGATCGAAATCGTCAGCTCCAACCATGCCCGGGTTACCGAATAAATATTCAACTTCAACCATACGAAGCACCTTGTACTCCCCAGTTGAGGGAACCAACCCAAACACAATCCATGTGCAGTAACACGTTATGCCCTCCTGCTCCTGCACTTGAGCTGCCACTCCATCAGGCAAGTCATGTACAGCTCCAGTGGCCAGGTTAAGCAGTTGGCAGCTCATGCCCATTCCATAATCCGCGACGCAGACGAGGTCGGCGTGCGTGCACATCACAAACCTCACCCACCTGTAATTGGTCCTACTTCCATCCTCGTATCCGGCGGCGGGGACACGCTTGACGATGCGGCCGGAGAGATCGACGATGTCGCAGAGCACCGGGCCGTTCTGCTCGAAAGCCTGGTTGCCGCCGACGACGAGCGGATCGGTGTGGCGGGCCGCGTGGGCGTCGATGAAGTGGGGATCGGAGAGGAGGGAGCGCCATGGCCGGCAGACGGCGCGGAGGCGGCATAGATCCTTTGCCGGGAGACGCAGCAGGATCTCGTACAGCGCGTCCTCGGGAAGGACGCACCGTCTGGAGCGATGTCGTCTAGGCGGCGGCGCCTTCTCCGTTGATCTCCGGGAGCAGTCAGCGGCAGCAGGAGAGTTTGAGATTGATCGCCGCGAGCAGTCTGCGACAGCAGGGGAGTTTGAGATGGTAGATGATGCACCGGATGGAATCATGGTGAGCGGGTTTGTGAGATCGGAGGCGAGGAGCCGTCGTCGTCGTCGTCGTCGTCGACTAGTAATAGTTTAGGCCTTTAGGGCAAGCCTGCGCCGCCGTGTGTATTGCGCCTGCGAGAGCCAACAGGTGGACATGCGGTTTTTTTTATTTTAGATAGAGGTGTGATGGGCCACGGAGAGCCCATGCATGCATTCATTTTGATGGCCCCCATCAGCAAAACGCAAAAGTTATCTGAGAAAAAGAATAAAATACATCGGACTATCGGAGGTTCATCCGTAAGAATGTGTCGCTTAGTTCCGTAAGCTTTAAAAATGTATTTTTTGTCTATCAACTTATTAAGTCACATAATCCTCTCTCAAAACGATAGCTATAAATAAAAACTTAAAAGAGAAGATGCAGTATCTAGAACTCATCTCTCTCAACATTATGTGGGCTCACGCGGCGACCTAAAGCGCACAATAAAAAATTCTACATTCATTTTTCATATAATTCTATTTCTAAAACTCAAATATTTATCAATGATAGTTCTATTTACTACAAATATGGACCATGGCAATAAACAACGTCAGTCACATGAGTCCCCAAAAAACATCGAAGGGCTAACTAAATGGCTTATGTGTTGCATTAATTAGGTGATAAGTAAGATTTTTTTTCCTTGTGTCAATGTAAATAGAACTGTCAAAAGAGAATGGAGATAGTAATGGAATAATGGTTATTTCTGATTTATAGCAATAGAAACTACCCTGCCAAATTTAAAACGAGCAAAAGCATAAATAATGCTTGATTCTTATAATAAGAATAACATGCAAGGGTGTAAAAAAAATAATTTTGTATGTAGATAACCGCACTGGATCTGGGAGAGGCACGGCCGCTGGAGGGAGGAGGGGTTGCTGCCGCCGCCAGAGGAGGGGAGGTGCACTGCCTCTGGAGGGAGGAGATAGGGGGCCGGTGGCGCCCTCTTGTGTGGGTGAGAGAGATAGAGGGGAGAGAGAGAGATTGAGGGTAAACCCTGAGTAAGCTATATATATGGTACATTAGAAGGTGGGCTTTTCCGAGCCTCTGTATTTTAGAAGGCATGCCTTATGCCTCCGGAAAATGACCACCGAAAATAGACTATTTCAAGTGGTGTTTTTTTAAAAGTATGTTTTCGTATATTGATTTCCGAGGCACGCAAATGCGTTTGTCTCCTTAAATAAAAAATTGTCTCCGTTAATCCCATTTATTAACTGAGACTGTTAGAATTCTTGTCTGCCTCTGTAGGCTCTGTGGCGTTTTTTCAAAGGTCGTTGTTAATGTTTTTTTGTAGTAGTGGCTCTATCCAACCTACATGAATCCTTGTACGGTTAGTGTTATTTTGGAAGGGGCTGCCATGGTGTTTATTTTTTTTTTGCGAATCACACAGTACAGACGCAGACGCTCACAAACACGCACGCACACTTGCCCCTACAAACATACGCACGCAACACTGCCCCTATGAGCATCTCCGAAAGACTGGGCTGGCAAATCTTTTAAATTGACGAAGTCACCACAGACGCCTCGCTATCGAGGGGCACGTCGCCTACCACTGAAAGAATAGCGCCGGTTAAATCCTCGAATAAATCCAGGAAAATGCGAGCACCAGTGCCAAGTCGAGGACTCGAACCCAGGTGGGCTGGTTGCACCACAAGGAACCTTACCAGCTGAGCTAGAGCCACCTTAGATATATTTGAGCTTGAAGTTTAAGCTACTAGGTCACATGTCCGTGCGTCGCTATGGGCAAATGTTAGATATAACAATGGTAGATTGCTTGTCATCCTCCCATTTCTTTTCCCTCTTAATTTTTGTTAGTATTTCCAGCTAAATAGTTATTGGTGATATGCGTGATTACAGTAACTGATCGATAATATGATATGCATAGCACTGACAAAAGCAAGTTTGATTATTATGTAACCTCCTATTAATTTCTGCAATAGAAATTTTTTTTATTTGTTTATTATTGGCATTCTTCTAGCAATAGAAAACACCACTTGTACAAAGCTGTGTGCGAGGACTAAAATGTACGTAGTTCATATTTTCTTTACCCATGTTGGCTATGTACATAAAAGAACCTTCTTTATTTGTATATCTCTTTTAAGGGCTAGTAGGCCAGTGGCGCTGTCGTGCCCGCCCCCGCTGGCCAACCCACCTCCATCGCCAGGCCACCCCCCTCCTCCCCAAACCCCTTTTCTAACTCCGGTGGGCATGAGAGCGGGCAATCCGAAATCCTAACCTTAAGCCAGAAAAATAACTTACATGAAAAAAAAATCATCTTCTCCAACTCTCTCAGGTTCTCACTACTACAGAATTCATTTTCAGAGGCGGGCAAATAGCCTTTTCGGAGGCGGGCGGGCCGTCCGCCTCTGACCCTGCGCTTCTGTTAATCATGCATTTACAGAGGCGGACGGTTTGCGTTACAACATTAATTTTTTGTAAAATTGGCATAAAACCTTAACGGAGGTGGGCAGTTAATAACAACCGCCTCGGTTAATGCAGTAACAGAGGTGGGCTGTTAATAAAAACCGCCTCCGTTAATCCATTAACGTAGGCGGTTTTTATTAACAGCCCACCTCTGTTACTGCATTAACCGAGGCGGTTGTTATTAACTGCCCACCTCCGTTAAGGTTTTATGCCAATTTTAAAAAAATTTAATGTTGTTTTGAATTTGAAATTGAAGCAGAAAGCGCAAACAAATACAAAGTTCAATTAAAGATAGAAACACACACATATATCATGTTCATCGACACAATTACATCACAAATGTCACATGGTTCTGCAGTTGTGTATCTTTTCACATGGCACATTCATACATTCACAAAATCATAATTAATTTTTGACATGAGAAAAAACTACTAATCGAAGAGGTCTGGCATCCTGTAGTCAGTCATGTTCAACATGGTTCTCTAGTTGCGTATCTTTTTGTACTTTTTCTTGGTACCTAGCTCGCTATCGGATGTGAAGAACTTTCCCCCAACGCTGCAACATTCATCCAGGGTAAACTTACAAATGTCACTTACTATTTGATCGACAATTGTATGGCAATTCTTTTCTTTGAGCCACCAGTCTTTATTTTTCTGGAGTTGCTGCCAACTATGGCTAAATTTCTCGCAACACCTGATAATATCCTGTACCCAGCCATCCCCGAGCCCCCCGATCCAATTCCAGCGCTCCTTTACCTGGTCTGGCTTTTTCTCTCTCCTCGCTGAGCCGCTGACCACAACTGCCCCCATCCGTGCCGGTTCGGACGTCAGTTTTATCCCCGGTGTTATTTCTGCTCCGAATAGATCGTGGGCGATTCGGTTCCCCACCTCTCGCGACGCGCAGCCTACCGCCGGCGATCCTCCTGCTCCTGGAGATTCAGTCCCATGCTCCCCCTGGCCGGCAAGCTGCAGTCATTGCACGGGGCTCCTGTTTGTCCCCTCCTGGCGCTCCGGCGCTCCGCTGATAGTCTCCGACCGGCGCCGTCACTCCTCCTGCTGCGCTGGTGAGCCTCCCGTATCCGCTCCGCATCCTCCAACTCCCATCCGGCCGTACTGACAGATGTTGTGCTGCCGTCCGGCCATCCCCTTCGTGCCACTAACGCATAGGCACACCATAGCGAGCGGTGAGTGGACACATGGAAGATTCGTCGACCTCAGACGGTGCGAACGGTGGCCCAGCTGAGGCTCACCGCAAGCATGATGGGGGCGGCAATCTTGGAAGACCCTGCGTGACGCAGCTGTCTACCTATCTCCCCTCGATTGAGATGCTACCAATGCTTCCCCTAGCGCCAGGGCCTGTGCGGCCCTGCATCCAGCGTGGTTCATCCAGGTTGAAGCTCCAGTTCCTTTCTCGGTGATGGCGACAGGCTGATAGCAGATCTGGGCCAAATGAACCTGCAAGCGAGGTTGAAGGGCACAAGATCCCATAGCTAGGTAAGTATAAATCTTGCTTCGTCCGTCCATCAGCTGATTTTCTTATATTTGATTGATCTATTCTCTGATCGAGCGATTTAATTTGATCGAGTTTGATTTGGTCCCCTGCAGCCCTGATCGTGTGTGCAGATGTGGACGCATGTGGTGCTGGAATGGCATGGCATTCTCTATCAGGGCCCATCTGAATGGCGGTTTAAACATGGCGTCTGAGTACTTGATTTAGGCATAGCTGTTGGTTGCAGGGCATTATTCCCAATATTCTTGCATTGATGTTGATTTGTACCACTTTTATCATATACACATACACCACATTTCACATGCACCACTGCTGATTCCTGTCCGTGACCAACGTGCTGGGAGACAAAGCGAAGATGCTATTAAGTTCTGTGAAGCCCCCAACCTGTGCGGGTTTCGACCTCAACATAGCATGTAAAGCTCCTTTTGCTGAGGTACTAAGCGTCAGGGCCCTCCTTCCTTGGAAAATTTTCGAGCAATTTTCAGATTCCTTGCTGCTAGTTTGTTTCACTCCGGTTCATTTTACTTCAGCTCTTGTATGAGATGTGTTTTTGGAACTGTTGTCTTCTGTGGATTAATTTTTTAATTGATTACTACTACATGTTTAAGGTGGATCAAAGTGTCGATTCGATTTGCTTTGCCAACTGAACTAGCTTTTAGTTAGTTCTCTCAAATCCTTTCAGTATCACCTTTTCTTAAATTACGTATATTGAACTTCAGGCTTAGGTCCCATCTTGTGTTGGATTTGTGCAACTGTAATGCTATATTAGAATGGCGGAGCTCTGGCTGGTGCACCTGCGGCCTAATCATCGATGTTGTCTTGGAGCATCCTTCAGCCAGATGCTGCATGTGTCATTGTAATCTTTTTGTTGATAGCAGTGTACTCCGGCTAGCTATTTTTTCTGTAAATTTCATTTGTTGTCCTACCTTGTGTGTGGATAATAATCGGAATATTGATCATTTTTCAGCTCAAGGATGAATACCAATTTTACTTGGTTGTGCAGGTTTGGATGAACCCTACTAATGCAGCTGCAGCTGGGGCAAGAAATAAACGGGCTGCAGCTAGAGCAAGAATGAACGAGCGATCTGTGGATGTAACTATGAGGACACCAAATTTCCATCCCTGTTATCTTTTCAGGCAATGTAATATTCATATCGACCTGTCACAAGATTTTTGGCCTTAGAGGAAACTGTGGTGGTAAATCTTAATTGTTACTAGATCTACATGACCTTTCAGAAGCAGCAACAAATATCTATAGGGAAGATGTCCTGATTGTAAAGTTCCTATTGGAAACTTTTGTATTTGTAAAGCAATATGGTGAGGGTGTTGCCGTGTTGCCAACTCGCCATGTCTGAGTTTTCAAATTCAATGATGTATGTTTATCCGCAAAACGAATTATTTTAATCTTATGCCATGTGTTGAAGACACACCAATGATTAACCAATTTCTCATTGCTTGTTACTGTGGTAGCAGAAGATTTTTGTTGTCCCAAGTTATGCAAGACCTTTGACAAAGTTACAAAAATATGTAGACAAGTTCTACCGATTTAAAGTACATGTGATTTGATGAATGGATTTGATAGTAGAGACAAAGACATTTTTTAAAAAAACATTGTAGAATACACTAATTAATTCAATATGTACCCATTGATGTTGGCGTGATGAGATGTGCCACGTTGATGTTGGCGTGATGAGATGAGCCACGTGATCTCTCAAAGGGAGAAAAACCGATGCATGTAGTAGGCTGGACGTGGCATACAGGCCGGGCGGGTCATGTTCGTGCAAGGACCAAAAGAAAAAATGGAAGACAAAAAAAGACGGGCGGAGGGGGTGCGCGGCGCTCCCGCGCGACCGGGACGGAACGGCACCCGGGCGGACGGGGTGCGCTCCCGCGCGATGGGGACCGAAGCCGCTCGCGCGCAGCCGTCGAAGGGGGCTCGGGTACTGAATAGCTATTCAGTACCCAGGGTACCATTTAGCGCCGTCCTATATATATATATAGCAATTATATAGTTATTAGTATATAGTTATCATCTATGATGTAGTAGCGTGCATATGATTATTCATACGTACCGGGAAGTCTCACCTAACATTCAATGTTGTCTCATACTTTTCCTTCTTCTTCTTGGACCTCTGATCATAGGAATCAGGGTTTTGCTCGTGCTTCCTATAAGCGCTGTATGGCATGTCAACTAGTAAGCACAATAAATTTCAGATGTATGCACAATAGAAATGCTATGGATGTCAAATCTTGAATACAGGAAAGGTAGATACAATAGCAAACATTGTTTCAACTTACCCAAACTGGTGGGCGGCCAGGATACACCCATTCCCCTTGATCATGCCCATGACTTTCAGGAGGTATTCTCCTTTTCGCCACTTGATCTTGCCTCTAAGGCAGGCCCAGATCTCCACTCGTTGCATCCTATCAAAACCTGCCAGCTCTGGATCCGTGTCAGGTATATCATGCCCAACAATGGTGCACTGGGTGACATGCATAGGAGATAGGAAAATAATGTCTTCCGGACCGCCTAATTCCTTGCACGCATATGATTGCATACTGCAAGAACAAGTTGTCATGGTATTATTAAATTGCTAGTTTCATTATAGAACTTTAAACGATACGTAAGTGCATCCACTTACAGAGCAAAAAGGGTGACTTGGGCAAGGTCGAGGTCGCAACGTCGTAGCAAGCTATATGCATGTCATTGAACTCGATAGGGAGATAGCAATCATCTTCCAAGTGGAAGTACTCATTAGGCACCCTCACAACGAATTCCTTCATGCATACGTTCGCAGCGTACAAGTACCAGATATGGAACCTGCGAACATCCCACAACTCCTCGACGAGCTGGGCCATAGGCAACATCAGCTTGCCATTTTTCAAATTGTTCCGGGCAATCCTCAATGAGGTGGTCAAACGATGCTTTTTGGTTTTGGCGGCCTGTAATTGAGACAAG
>JACEFO010001305.1:0-119332 GCA_015342445.1 Digitaria exilis | reverse complement strand
GCGAAACAGTGCATCCGGGTGCCAAAACACCCGTTTTGCTTCGATTTTCGTGCTGTAGGTAACCGAATGCTCCAAAACACTCCCAAACATCATTTAGGGCCTAACGGAGTAGATTAGAAGTGTCCGTGGCGAAAAACCCGTATTGAAGTTGGTTGTTACGAGGCAATGCATCCGGGCACCGAAACAGGCCTGTTTCGCTCCGTTTTGCGTGCAGAAGGTACCGAAACGCGCCAAGTGACTCCCTAAAATCGTTTTGGGTCCAATGCAGGCTATTGGGCATGTTCGTGCGAAAAAATTCAACAGAAGTTCAGGGCGCAAACAGTGCATCCGGGTGCCGAAACACCCGTTTTGCTTCGATTTTCGTGCTGTAGGTAACCGAATGCTCCAAAACACTCCCAAACATCATTTAGGGCCTAACGGAGTAGATTGGAAGTGTCCATGGCGAAAAACCCATTTTGAAGTTGGTTGTTACGGGGCAGTGCATCCTGGCACCAAAACGGGCCCGTTTCGCTTCGTTTTGCATGCAGAAGGTACCCAAACGCGTCAAGTCACTCCCTAACATCGTTTTGGGTCGAATGGAGGCTATTGGGCATGTTCATGCGAAAAAATTCAACAGAAGTTCGGGGCGCGAAACAGTGCATCCGTGTGCCGAAACACCCGTTTTGCTTCGATTTTCGTGCTGTAGGTAACCGAATGCTCCAAAACACTCCCAAACATCATTTAGGGCCTAACGGAGTAGATTGGAAGTGTCCGTGGCGGAAAAACCCATTTTGATGTTGGTTGTTACGAGGCAGTGCATCCGGGCACCGAAACGGGCCCGTTTCGCTCCGTTTTGCATGCAGAAGGTACCGAAACACGACAAATCACTCCCTAACATCGTTTTGGGTCCAATGGAGGCTATTGGGCATGTTCGTGCGAAAAAATTCAACAGAAGTTCAGGGCGCGAAACAGTGCATCCGGGTGCCAAAACACCCGTTTTGCTTCGATTTTCGTGCTGTAGGTAACCGAATGCTCCAAAACACTCCCAAACATCATTTAGGGCCTAACGGAGTAGATTAGAAGTGTCCGTGGCGAAAAACCCGTATTGAAGTTGGTTGTTACGAGGCAATGCATCCGGGCACCGAAACAGGCCTGTTTCGCTCCGTTTTGCGTGCAGAAGGTACCGAAACGCGCCAAGTCACTCCCTAACATCGTTTTGGGTCCAATGGAGGCTATTGGGCATGTTCGTGCGAAAAAATTCAACAGAAGTTCGGGGCGCGAAACAGTGCATCCAGGTGCCGAAACACCCGTTTTGCTTCGATTTTCATGATGTAGGTAACCGAATGCTCCAAAACACTCCCAAACATCATTTAGGGCCTAACGGAGTAGATTGCAAGTGTCCGTGGTAAAAAACCCATTTTGAAGTTGGTTGTTTCGAGGCAGGGCATCCGGGCGCCGAAACGGGCCCGTTTCGCTCCGTTTTCTATGCAGAATGTACCGAAACGCGCCAAATCACTCCCTAACATTGTTTTGGGTCCAATGGAGGCTATTGGTCATGTTCGTGCAAAAAAGTTCAACAAAAGTTTGGGGGGCGAAACAGTGCATCCGGGTGCCGAAACACCCGTTTTGCTTCGATTTTCGTGCTCTAGGTAACCGAATGCTCCAAAACACTCCCAAACATCATTTAGGGCCTAACGGAGTAGATTGGAAGTGTCCGTGGCGGAAAAACCCATTTTGATGTTGGTTGTTACGAGGCAGTGCATCCGGGCACCGAAACGGGCCCGTTTCGCTCCGTTTTGCATGCAGAAGGTACCGAAACACGACAAATCACTCCCTAACATCGTTTTGGGTCCAATGGTATTGGGCATGTTCATGCGAAAAAATTCAACAGAAGTTCGGGGCGCGAAACAGTGCATCTAGGTGCCGAAACACCCGTTTTGCTTCGATTTTCGTGCTGTAGGTAACCGAATGCTCCAAAACACTCCCAAACATCATTTAGGGCCTAACGGAGTAGATTGGAAGTGTCCGTGGCGAAAAACCCATTTTGAAGTTGGTTGTTACGAGGCAGTGCATCCGGGCACCGAAACGGGCCCGTTTCGCTCTGTTTTGCATGCAGAAGGTACCGAAACGCGCCAAATCACTCCCTAACATCGTTTTGGGTCCAATGGAGGCTATTGGGCATGTTCGTGCGAAAAAATTCAACAGAAGTTCGGGGCGCGAAACAGTGCATCCGGGTGCCGAAACACCCGTTTTGCTTCGATTTTCGTGCTATAGGTAACCGAATGCTCCAAAACACTCCCAAACATCATTTAGGGCCTAACGGAGTAGATTGGAAGTGTCCGTGGTGAAAAACCCATATTGAAGTTGGTTGTTACGAGGCAGTGCATCCGGGCACCGAAACGGGCCCGTTTCGCTCCGTTTTGCGTGCAGAAGGTACCGAAACGCGCCAAGTCACTCCCTAACATCGTTTTGGGTCCAATGGAGGCTTTTGGGCATGTTCGTGCGAAAAAATTCAAGAGAAGTTCGGGACCGAAAAAATTCAACAGAAGTTACCTACAGCACGAAAATCGAAGCAAAACGGGAGTTTCGGCACCCGAATGCACTGTTTTGCGCCCGAACTTCTGTTGAATTTTTTCGGACGAACATGCCCAATAGCCTCAATTGGACCCAAAACGATGTTAGGGAGTGATTTGGCGCGTTTCGGTACCTTGTGCATGCAAAACAGAGCCAAACGGGCCCGTTTCGGTGCCCGGATGCACGCCACGGACACTTCCAATCTACTCCGCTAGGTCCTAAATGATGTTTGGGATTGTTTTGGAGCACTCAGTTACCTACAACACGAAAATCTAAGCAAAACGGGTGTTTCGGCACCCGGATGCACTGTTTCGCACCCCAAACTTCTGTTGAATTTTTTCGCACGAACATGCCCAATAGCCTCCAGTGGACCCAAAACGGGAGTGATTTGGCGCGTTCCGGTACCATCTGCATGCAAAACGGAGTGAAACGGGTCCGTTTCGGTGCCCGGATCCACTGCCTCGTAACAACCAACTTCAAAATGGGTATTTCGCCACGGACACTTCCAATTTACTCCGTTAGGCCCTCAACGATGTTTGGGAGTGTTTTGGAGCATTTGGTTGCCTACAGCACGAAAATCGAAGCAAAACGGGTGTTTCGGTACCCGAATGCACTGTTTCGCGCCCCGAACTTCTGTTGAATTTTTTCGCACGAACATGCCCAATAGCCTCCATTGCACCCAAAACGATGTTAGGGAGTGATTTGGCGCGTTTCGGTACCTTCTGCATGCAAAACGGAGCGAAACGAGCCCGTTTCGGTGCCCGGATGCACGCCACGGACACTTCCAATCTACTCCGTTAGGCCCTAAATGATGATTGGGAGTGTTTTGGAGTATTCGGTTACCTACAGCACGCAAATCGAAGCAAAACGGTTGTTTCGGCACCCGAATGCACTGTTTCGCGCCCCGAACTTCTGTTGAATTTTTTCGCACGAACACCCAATAGCCTCCATTGGACCCAAAACGATGTTAGGGAGTGATTTGCGTGTTTCGGTACCTTCTGCATGCAAAACGGAGCGAAACGGCCTCGTTTTGGTGCCCGGATGCACTGCCTCGTAACAACTAACTTCAAAATGAGTTTTTCACCACGGACACTTCCAATCTACTCCGTTAGGCCCTAAATGATGTTTGGGAGTGTTTTGGAGCATTTGGTTACCTACAACACGAAAATCGAAGCAAAACGGATGCTTCGGCACCCGAATGCACTGTTTTGCGCCCCGAACTTCTGTTGAATTTTTTCGCACGAACATGCCCATTCATTGGACCCAAAACGATGTTAGGGAGTGATTTGGCGCGCTCTGGTACCTTCTGCATGCAAAACGGAGCGAAACGGGCCCGTTTCGGTGCCCGGATGCACTGCCTCGTAACAACCAACTTCAAAATGGGTTTTCCACCACGGACACTTTCAATCTACTCCGTTAGGCCCTAAATGATGTTTGGGAGGGTTTTGGAGCATTCGGTTACCTACAGCATGAAAATCGAAGCAAAACGGGTGTTTCGGCACCCAAATGCACTGTTTCGCGCCCCGAACTTCTGTTGAATTTTTTCGCACGAACATGCCCAATAGCCTCCATTGGACCCAAAATGATGTTAGGGAGTGATTTGGTGCGTTCCAGTATCTTCTGCTTGCAAAACGGAGCGAAACGGGTCCGTTTCGGTGCCCGGATGCACTGCCTCGTAACAACCAACTTCAAAATGGGTTTTCGCCACGGACACTTTCAATCTACTCTGTTAGGCCCTAAATGATGTTTGGGAGTCTTTTGGAGCATTCGGTTACCTACAGCACGAAAATCGAAGCAAAACGGGTGTTTCGGCACCCGAATGCACTGTTTCGCGCCCCGAACTTCTGTTGAATTTTTTCGCACGAACATGCCCAATAGCCTCCATTGGACCCAAAACGATGTTAGGGAGTGATTTGGCGCGTTTCGGTACCTTCTGCATGCAAAACGGAGCGAAACGGGCCCGTTTCGGTGCCCGGATGCACTGCCTCGTAACAACCAACTTCAAAATGGGTTTTTCGCCACGGACACTTCCAATCTACTCCGTTAGGCCCTAAATGATGTTTGGGAGTGTTTTGGAGCATTCGGTTACCTACAGCACGAAAATCGAAGCAAAACGGGTGTTTCGGCACCCGAATGCACTGTTTCGCGCCCCGAACTTCTGTTGAATTTTTTCGCACGAACATGCCCAATAGCCTCCATTGGACCCAAAACGATGTTAGGGAGTGATTTGGCGCGTTTCGGTACCTTCTGCATGCAAAACGGAGCGAAACGGGCCCGTTTCGGTGCCCGGATGCACTGCCTCGTAACAACCAACTTCAAAATGAGTTTTTCACCACGGACACTTCCAATCTACTCCGTTAGGCCCTAAATGATGATTGGGAGTGTTTTGGAGCATTTGGTTACCTACAACACGAAAATCGAAGCAAAACGGATGTTTCGGCACCCGAATGCACTGTTTTGCGCCCCGAACTTCTGTTGAATTTTTTCGCACGAACATGCCCATTCATTGGACCCAAAACGATGTTAGGGAGTGATTTGGCGCGCTCTGGTACCTTCTGCATGCAAAACGGAGCGAAACGGGCCCGTTTCGGTGCCCGGATGCACTGCCTCGTAACAACCAACTTCAAAATGGGTTTTCCACCACGGACACTTTCAATCTACTCCGTTAGGCCCTAAATGATGTTTGGGAGGGTTTTGGAGCATTCGGTTACCTACAGCATGAAAATCGAAGCAAAACGGGTGTTTCGGCACCCAAATGCACTGTTTCGCGCCCCGAACTTCTGTTGAATTTTTTCGCACGAACATGCCCAATAGCCTCCATTGGACCCAAAATGATGTTAGGGAGTGATTTGGTGCGTTCCAGTATCTTCTGCTTGCAAAACGGAGCGAAACGGGTCCGTTTCGGTGCCCGGATGCACTGCCTCGTAACAACCAACTTCAAAATGAGTTTTCGCCAGGGACACTTTCAATCTACTCTGTTAGGCCCTAAATGATGTTTGGGAGTCTTTTGGAGCATTCGGTTACCTACAGCACGAAAATCGAAGCAAAACGGGTGTTTCGGCACCCGGATGCACTGTTTCGCGCCCCGAACTTCTGTTAATTTTTTCGCTCGAACATGCCCAATAGCCTCCATTGCACCCAAAACGATGTTAGGGAGTGATTTGGCGCGTTTCAGTACCTTCTACATGCAAAACGGAGCGAAACGAGCCCGTTTCGGTGCCCGGATGCACGCCACGGACACTTCCAATCTACTCCGTTAGGCCCTAAATGATGATTGGGAGTGTTTTGGAGTATTCGGTTACCTACAGCACGCAAATCGAAGCAAAACGGTTGTTTCGGCACCCGAATGCACTGTTTCGCGCCCCGAACTTCTGTTGAATTTTTTCGCACGAACACCCAATAGCCTCCATTGGACCCAAAACGATGTTAGGGAGTGATTTGGCGTGTTCCGGTACCTTCTGCATGCAAAACGGAGCGAAACGGCCTCGTTTTGGTGCCCGGATGCACTGCCTCGTAACAACTAACTTCATAATGAGTTTTTCACCACGGACACTTCCAATCTACTCCGTTAGGCCCTAAATGATGTTTGGGAGTGTTTTGGAGCATTTGGTTGCCTACAACACGAAAATCGAAGCAAAACGGATGTTTCGGCACCCGAATGCACTGTTTTGCGCCCCGAACTTCTGTTGAATTTTTTCGCACGAACATGCCCATTCATTGGACCCAAAACGATGTTAGGGAGTGATTTGGCGCGCTCTGGTACCTTCTGCATGCAAAACGGAGCGAAACGGGCCCGTTTCGGTGCCCGGATGCACTGCCTCGTAACAACCAACTTCAAAATGGGTTTTCCACCACGGACACTTCCAATCTACTCCGTTAGGCCCTAAATGATGTTTGGGAGGGTTTTGGAGCATTCGGTTACCTACAGCATGAAAATCGAAGCAAAACGGGTGTTTCGGCACCCAAATGCACTGTTTCGCGCCCCGAACTTCTGTTGAATTTTTTCGCACGAACATGCCCAATAGCCTCCATTGGACCCAAAATGATGTTAGGGAGTGATTTGGTGCGTTCCAGTATCTTCTGCTTGCAAAACGGAGCGAAACGGGTCCGTTTCGGTGCCCGGATGCACTGCCTCGTAACAACCAACTTCAAAATGAGTTTTCGCCAGGGACACTTTCAATCTACTCTGTTAGGCCCTAAATGATGTTTGGGAGTCTTTTGGAGCATTCGGTTACCTACAGCACGAAAATCGAAGCAAAACGGGTGTTTCGGCACCCGGATGCACTGTTTCGCGCCCCGAACTTCTGTTGAATTTTTTCGCTCGAACATGCCCAATAGCCTCCATTGCACCCAAAACGATGTTAGGGAGTGATTTGGCGCGTTTCGGTACCTTCTGCATGCAAAACGGAGCGAAACGGGCCCGTTTCGGTGCCCGGATGCACGCCACGGACACTTCCAATCTACTCCGTTAGGCCCTAAATGATGATTGGGAGTGTTTTGGAGTATTCGGTTACCTACAGCACGCAAATCGAAGCAAAACGGTTGTTTCGGCACCCGAATGCACTGTTTCGCGCCTCGAACTTCTGTTGAATTTTTTCGCACGAACACCCAATAGCCTCCATTGGACCCAAAACGATGTTAGGGAGTGATTTGCGTGTTTCGGTACCTTCTGCATGCAAAACGGAGCGAAACGGCCTCGTTTTGGTGCCCGGATGCACTGCCTCGTAACAACTAACTTCAAAATGAGTTTTTCACCACGGACACTTCCAATCTACTCCGTTAGGCCCTAAATGATGTTTGGGAGTGTTTTGGAGCATTTGGTTACCTACAACACGAAAATCGAAGCAAAACGGATTTGTCGGCACCCGAATGCACTGTTTTGCGCCCCGAACTTCTGTTGAATTTTTTCGCACGAACATGCCCATTCATTGGACCCAAAACGATGTTAGGGAGTGATTTGGCGCGCTCTGGTACCTTCTGCATGCAAAACGGAGCGAAACGGGCCCGTTTCGGTGCCCGGATGCACTGCCTCGTAACAACCAACTTCAAAATGGGTTTTCCACCACGGACACTTCCAATCTACTCCGTTAGGCCCTAAATGATGTTTGGGAGGGTTTTGGAGCATTCGGTTACCTACAGCATGAAAATCGAAGCAAAACGGGTGTTTCGGCACCCAAATGCACTGTTTCGCGCCCCGAACTTCTGTTGAATTTTTTCGCACGAACATGCCCAATAGCCTCCATTGAACCCAAAACGATGTTAGGGAGTGATTTGGCGCGTTCCGGTACCATCTGCATGCAAAACGGAGCGAAACGGGCCCGTTTCGGTGCCCGGATCCACTGCCTCGTAACAACCAACTTCAAAATGGGTATTTCGCCACGGACACTTCCAATTTACTCCGTTAGGCCCTCAACGATGTTTGGGAGTGTTTTGGAGCATTTGGTTACCTACAGCACGAAAATCGAAGCAAAACGGGTGTTTCGGTACCCGAATGCACTGTTTCGCGCCCCGAACTTCTGTTGAATTTTTTCGCACGAACATGCTCAATAGCCTCCATTGGACCCAAAACGATGTTAGGGAGTGACTTGACGCGTTTTGGTACCTTCTGCATGCAAAACGGAGCGAAACGGGCCCGTTTCGGTGCCCGGATGCACGCTACAGACACTTCCAATCTACTCCGTTAGGCCCTAAATGATGATTGGGAGTGTTTTGGAGTATTCGGTTACCTACAGCACGCAAATCGAAGCAAAACGGTTGTTTCGGCACCCGAATGCACTGTTTCGCGCCCCGAACTTCTGTTGAATTTTTTCGCACGAACACCCAATAGCCTCCATTGGACCCAAAACGATGTTAGGGAGTGATTTGCGTGTTTCGGTACCTTCTGCATGCAAAACGGAGCGAAACGGCCTCGTTTTGGTGCCCGGATGCACTGCCTCGTAACAACTAACTTCAAAATGAGTTTTTCACCACGGACACTTCCAATCTACTCCGTTAGGCCCTAAATGATGTTTGGGAGTGTTTTGGAGCATTTGGTTACCTACAACACGAAAATCGAAGCAAAACGGATGTTTCGGCACCCGAATGCACTGTTTTGCGCCCCGAACTTCTGTTGAATTTTTTCGCACGAACATGCCCATTCATTGGACCCAAAACGATGTTAGGGAGTGATTTGGCGCGCTCTGGTACCTTCTGCATGCAAAACGGAGCGAAACGGGCCCGTTTCGGTGCCCGGATGCACTGCCTCGTAACAACCAACTTCAAAATGGGTTTTCCACCACGGACACTTTCAATCTACTCCGTTAGGCCCTAAATGATGTTTGGGAGGGTTTTGGAGCATTCGGTTACCTACAGCATGAAAATCGAAGCAAAACGGGTGTTTCGGCACCCAAATGCACTGTTTCGCGCCCCGAACTTCTGTTGAATTTTTTCGCACGAACATGCCCAATAGCCTCCATTGGACCCAAAATGATGTTAGGGAGTGATTTGGTGCGTTCCAGTATCTTCTGCTTGCAAAACGGAGCGAAACGGGTCCGTTTCGGTGCCCGGATGCACTGCCTCGTAACAACCAACTTCAAAATGAGTTTTCGCCAGGGACACTTTCAATCTACTCTGTTAGGCCCTAAATGATGTTTGGGAGTCTTTTGGAGCATTCGGTTACCTACAGCACGAAAATCGAAGCAAAACGGGTGTTTCGGCACCCGGATGCACTGTTTCGCGCCCCGAACTTCTGTTGAATTTTTTCGCTCGAACATGCCCAATAGCCTCCATTGCACCCAAAACGATGTTAGGGAGTGATTTGGCGCGTTTCGGTACCTTCTGCATGCAAAACGGAGCGAAACGGCCCGTTTCGGTGCCCGGATGCACTGCCTCGTAACAACCAACTTCAAAATGGGTTTTTCGCCACGGACACTTCCAATCTACTCCGTTAGGCCCTAAATGATGTTTGGGAGTGTTTTGGAGCATTCGGTTACCTACAGCACGAAAATCGAAGCAAAACGGGTGTTTCGGCACCCGAATGCACTGTTTCGCGCCCCGAACTTCTGTTGAATTTTTCGCACGAACATGCCCAATAGCCTCCATTGGACCCAAAACGATGTTAGGGAGTGATTTGGCGCGTTTCGGTACCTTCTGCATGCAAAACGGAGCGAAACGGGCCCGTTTCGGTGCCCGGATGCACTGCCTCGTAACAACCAACTTCAAAATGGGTTTTTCGCCACGGACACTTCCAATCTACTCCGTTAGGCCCTAAATGATGTTTGGGAGTGTTTTGGAGCATTCGGTTACCTACAGCACGAAAATCGAAGCAAAACGGGTGTTTCGGCACCCGAATGCACTGTTTTGCGCCCCGAACTTCTGTTGAATTTTTTCGCACGAACATGCCCATTCATTGGACCCAAAACGATGTTAGGGAGTGATTTGGCGCGCTCTGGTACCTTCTGCATGCAAAACGGAGCGAAACGGGCCCGTTTCGGTGCCCGGATGCACTGCCTCGTAACAACCAACTTCAAAATGGGTTTTTCACCACGGACACTTCCAATCTACTCCGTTAGGCCCTAAATGATGTTTGGGAGGGTTTTGGAGCATTCGGTTACCTACAGCATGAAAATCGAAGCAAAACGGGTGTTTCGGCACCCAAATGCACTGTTTCGCGCCCCGAACTTCTGTTGAATTTTTTCGCACGAACATGCCCAATAGCCTCCATTGAACCCAAAACGATGTTAGGGAGTGATTTGGTGCGTTTCGGTACCATCTGCATGCAAAACGGAGCGAAACGGGCCCGTTTCGGTGCCCGGATGCACTGCCTCGTAACAACCAACTTCAAAATGGGTTTTTCGCCACGGACACTTCAAATCTACTCCGTTAGGCCCTAAATGATGTTTGGGAGTCTTTTGGAGCATTCGGTTACCTACAGCACGAAAATCGAAGCAAAACGGGTGTTTCGGCACCCGGATGCACCGTTTCGCGCCCCGAACTTCTGTTGAATTTTTTCGCACGAACATGCTCAATAGCCTCCATTGGACCCAAAACGATGTTAGGGAGTGACTTGACGCGTTTTGGTACCTTCTGCATGCAAAACGGAGCGAAACGGGCCCGTTTCGGTGCCCGGATGCACGCCACAGACACTTCCAATCTACTCCGTTAGGCCCTAAATGATGTTTGGGAGTGTTTTGGAGCATTCGGTTACCTAAAGCACGCAAATCGAAGCAAAACGGTTGTTTCGGCACCCGAATGCACTGTTTCGCGCCCCGAACTTCTGTTGAATTTTTTCGCACGAACATGCCCAATAGCCTCCATTGGACCCAAAACGATGTTAGGGAGTGACTTGGTGCGTTTTGGTACCTTCTGCATGCAAAACGGAGCGAAACGGCCTCGTTTCGGTGCCCGGATGCACTGCCTCGTAACAACTAACTTCAAAATGGGTTTTTCACCACGGACACTTCCAATGTACTCCGTTAGGCCCTAAATGATGTCTGGGAGTGTTTTGGAGCATTTGGTTACCTACAACACGAAAATCGAAGCAAAACGGATGTTTCGGCACCCGAATGCACTGTTTTGCGCCCCGAACTTCTGTTGAATTTTTTCGCACGAACATGCCCATTCATTGGACCCAAAACGATGTTAGGGAGTGACTTGGCGCGTTCTGGTACCTTCTGCATGCAAAACGGAGCGAAACGGGCCCGATTCGGTGCCCGGATGCACTGCCTCGTAACAACCAACTTCAAAATGGGTTTTTCGCCACGGACACTTCCAATCTACTCCGTTAGGCCCTAAATGATGTCTGGGAGTGTTTTGGAGCATTTGGTTACCTACAACACGAAAATCGAAGCAAAACGGATGTTTCGGCACCCGAATGCACTGTTTTGCGCCCCGAACTTCTGTTGAATTTTTTCGCACGAACATGCCCATTCATTGGACCCAAAACGATGTTAGGGAGTGACTTGGTGCGTTCTGGTACCTTCTGCATGCAAAACGGAGCGAAACGGGCCCGTTTCGGTGCCCGGATGCACTGCCTCGTAACAACCAACTTCAAAATGGGTTTTTCACCACGGACACTTCCAATCTACTCCGTTAGGCCCTAATTGATGTTTGGGAGGGTTTTGGAGCATTCGGTTACCTACAGCATGAAAATCGAAGCAAAACGGGTGTTTCGGCACCCAAATGCACTGTTTCGCGCCCCGAACTTCTGTTGAATTTTTTTGCACGAACATGCCCAATAGCCTCCATTGGACCCAAAACGATGTTAGGGAGTGATCTGGCGCGTTCCAGTATCTTTTGCTTGCAAAACGGAGCGAAACGGGTCCGTTTCGGTGCCCGGATGCACTGCCTCGTAACAACCAACTTCAAAATGAGTTTTTGCCAGGGACACTTCCAATCTACTCTGTTAGGCCCTAAATGATGTTTGGGAGTCTTTTGGAGCATTCGGTTACCTACAGCGTGAAAATCGAAGCAAAACGGGTGTTTCGGCACCCGGATCCACTGTTTCGTGCCCCGAACTTCTGTTGAATTTTTTCGCACGAACATGCTCAATAGCCTCCATTGGACCCAAAACGATGTTAGGGAGTGACTTGACGCGTTTTGGTACCTTCTGCATGCAAAACGGAGCGAAACGGGCCCGTTTCGGTGCCCGGATGCACGCCACGGACACTTCCAATCTACTCCGTTAGGCCCTAAATGATGTTTGGGAGAGTTTTGGAGCATTCGGTTACCTACAGCACGCAAATCGAAGCAAAACGGTTGTTTCGGCACCCGAATGCACTGTTTTGTGCCCCGAACTTCTGTTGAATTTTTTCGCACGAACATGCCCAATAGCCTCCATTGGACCCAAAACGATGTTAGGGAGTGACTTGGTGCGTTTTGGTACCTTCTGCATGCAAAACGGAGCGAAACGGCCTTGTTTCGGTGCCCGGATGCACTGCGTCGTAACAACCAACTTCAAAATGGGTTTTTTGCCATGGACACTTCCAATCTACTCCGTTAGACCCTAAATGATGTTTGGGAGCGTTTTGGAGCATTCGGTTACCTACAGTTCGAAAATCGAAGCAAAACGGGTGTTTCGGCACCTGAATGCACTGTTTCGCGCCCCGAACTTGTGTTGAATTTTTTCGCACGAACATGCCCAATAGCCTGCATTGGACCCAAAACGATGTTAGGGAGTGATTTGGCGCGTTCCAGTACCTTATGAAAGACCAATATGTTGCTAATGCCGATTTCAGAGATGCTTTTGCTCATTGCTTGACTGGGAAACCATGGGGTCAATTTCATATGCAGGATTGGTTCCTGTTTCACGCTAACAAGCTGTGTGTTCCAGCGACCTCGGTTCGTCTTTTGTTGTTGCAGGAAGCACATGGCGGCGGCCTCATTGGCCACTTTGGCGTCTTCAAGACGCACGAGATACTGTCCGCGCACTTCTTCTGGCCCTGGATGCGCCGTGATGTCGAGCGCCATGTTGCACGATGTACTACGTGCCAGAAAGCTAAGTCCCGTCTGAACAACCACGGTTTGTATATGCCTTTACCTGTCCCTTCGTCCCCGTGGCTTGATATTTCAATGGATTTTGTTTTAGGACTACCTAGAACTAAGAAGGGGAGGGATAGCATTTTTGTGGTTGTTGATCGCTTCTCTAAAATGGCTCACTTTATACCTTGTCATAAAACTGATGATGCTAGCATGATTGCTAAATTGTTCTTTCGAGAAATTATTCGTTTGCATGGCATTCCAAATACAATTGTCTCTGATCGTGATGCTAAGTTTCTCAGTCATTTTTGGAGATCACTGTGGAATAAATTGGGCACTAAATTGTTGTTTAGTACAACATGTCATCCTCAGACTGATGGGCAGACTGAGGTGGTAAATAGAACTTTGTCTACCATGCTTAGGGCTGTTTTAGACAAGAACTTAAAACTATGGGAAGATTGTTTGCCTCATGTTGAGTTTGCTTATAACCGTGCTACGCATTCTTCGACTAAGATGTGCCCTTTTGAGGTGGTTTATGGTTATGTTCCGCGTGCGCCTATTGACTTATTTTCCGCCGATGCTGCCGATGCTCCCCACGTAGATGCTGTTGCACATGTTGAGCACATGATAACGTTGCATGATCAAACTCATCAAAATATTGCTGCCGCGAATGCTCGCTATCAGGTTGCGGGTAGTAAAGGTCGTAAACATGTTACTTTTGCACCTGGTGATTTGGTTTGGTTGCACTTGCACAAGGATCGCTTTCCTACTTTACGCCGTTCTAAATTGATGCCTCGCGCCGCTGGTCCTTTCAAAGTGCTAACCAAGATTAATGATAATGCTTATATTCTTGACCTCCCTGCGGAGTTTGGTGTTTCCACTAGTTTTAATGTTGCAGATTTGACACCATACGCGGGCGAGGATGAGGAGTTGCCGTCGAGGACGACTTTGTTTCAAGAAGGGGAGGATGATGCAGGCATCGACTACACTTCGAGTACGACGACAGCAGACACGACGCCAGAAGATCAGGCGCCTTTGGTCCAGGCGCCTCCTCCTCCAGCGCCAGAGGCCCAGGACCTCCGTCCACTTGGGCCGATTACGTGGGCTCGCGCCAGAGAGTTGAACTACATCATGGTACTGAAGAATGAAGGCCCAGGAGAATAGATGACCAGCCCACTTGGAGGCCCGTGGTTGCGGCGGCCCAGTTAGTGGCGCCTAGGGTTTTCCAACCCTAGGGCGCCCCCTTCTATAGCCGCCAGGGGCTGCGCCCCCTCTATTTAGTTAGACTACTATTTTCATTTGTAACCACTCCACCTTCGAGTGATATTAAGATTGCTCGCCTCTTGTTCTTGTTTGTTCTTCGATTGCAAACAGGGATCGATCTTCGTGATCAGGTCGACCTTGCATCCGCAAGCTCGGTAACCACAGGGAGTTGGTTCAGCGATTGCATTGACGCCTTGAGTTCGCTTGTCGTAGTCGGATCGTGAGGGTCTACTTCCGCCCAAGTCGAAATTACCTCCACTCACCGATAGATCGGGCACTCCGCCTCTATCAATCTGCTACTGGAATGATGATGCTGTTGCGAAGGGCCTAAAAGGAATGTATTGCTAGTAAAGACAGATATATCAAGAGGAAAATAAATCTAGGTCTAAGTACTGGATGAAAGCTTACCTCAGGGGTTTCTGAGAGGGATGCCATGGGAAGAAGTTGCCAAAGTCTTCAAGAGCTGATCCTTGCCGGAGGTTACTTGCGCTCGACAATCTTAAGTTCGAGAAGCAGAGGAAGACGAAGCGGCGGCGGCTGGGTGGAGAAGATGAATGAGGAAGACGAAAGGGTTGGCCTTATATAGGTTTCGCTGAAGGTGTTTGACCTAAAATATTTGACCTAAAGGATAAGGATCAAATAGTTTCGAGTCAGAATTGGATTCTACCGCGAAACTAGGGGGGCATGTGTTGACACCGGATTTTAACAGGTCACGTCGGTGCCAAAAGTGAAGCAGAGGTGTAGAATCGGAATCGGAGTCCGGGGAAAGGAACAGGTCAATCGGAATCGGAGTTCGGGAGGAAGAGCAGTTTGAGTCAGAATCAGAGTCCGATGAGAGTAAAAATCGGAGAAGAGGATAATGACGTGGAGGAGTCCTGAGAGGTTACCAGGTTAAGCTTATAGAAGGACCGAAATAAAGAGCCGGTTATTTTTTATAAAGTTTGAGCCGTAAACGGTTGCAAGAAGGACCTTTTCTTTTGCGTCAAGTAAGTTTGTCGTATACGTTTAGGAGTCATAGTTATCAGAGTATAAATATCGACCCTGCGTGGTCATAGAAGTCTGTACACACCAACATCAAACAAACCTTTACACTTTTTCGCATCTTTTATACATTGTCGACGACTTCGTCTTTTTTCTTCACGAGTTCTTCAGGGTACGTCGAGGGTGATCAAATCTCAAGGCTTGCCTGTAAGTCTCGTATTACTGAGTAAGATCCAAGCTTTAGCAACCGGCGTATGGTTGTTGCTTTGTTTGGGATTATTCGACAATTATCGAGTAAACATCTAAGCTTTAGTATCTGGCGTATCGCTGTTACTTCGTTTAGGTTTTATTCAACCTCTATCCAGCTTAGAATAAGCTTTGATTGGCTGTTATTTATACTTCATTATCGGATCTGATATAGCCGTTTAGATCTATTCTAAGTGTTGCTCTGCTTAGCTTGTTAGGTTACGTTTTAGTAATCTTACTCTGCTTTGCATCGGAATCGGCTGATCTAGCTGTTTCATTATTGTTGATCGGAATCTAGTTCCGATCTGGTCTTCATCGCTAAATCGGAAACCCAGCCGATTTCGCTGTGATACTAACGTCCGATTTTCCTTGTCAATCAACAGGTCAGATTGACTGGCACGCCCTGCATCATCGGTCACAGCCGATTTCGTGTGCTAGCACGTGATGGTCTTTCCCGATTTTTGCGTCAACACCTTTTTATTTTTCTAATTCTTTTTCTCTTTCCCACGCCCCCACGCGGCTGATGCCTGTCCCTTTTCTCTCTGTCTCTCCCGTCTCCATCTCTTCTCCTTGGACTCCACGCCGCATCTCCATGCGAACTGCCGCATCCACCCATGCGGACCTACAGGCTGTAGAGTTGCATCGGCCCCTCCTGCTCCTCCCCACCGGCGATCCGCGGAGGTGTGCCGCCAGCTCCCCTTTTCGTGGCTCCCGACACTACGCCGCTCCTTCCTGTGCGGATCGAGCCACCGGTCTGCGACTCTACACTGGATCGAGCACTCACACGAGTGGAGCAGGCTGGATCTCGGCGGCCGATGGCAAAGCAGCGGTGCCGGATTAGGTGGAGGATGCGGCGGCGGCGAGATTCGGTCGGCCTCGCGCGTGCCCCACATGGCCGCACCACATGCGCACGGCGCACATGGCAAACAGATGACCGGAGTAGAAGAGGACCAGAGGTATGCTCGTAGCAGATAGCAAAATCGGGATATACCGGATTTCAAATATGGGATATCCCGACACAATACGAGAAAAACGAAAACGGTCAGGATGGAGCCGAAACCGTTTCCGTCCCGATTTCGTATTCCGTATTTCTTATCCCATCATGATTCCGTTTTTGTCCGAAAATACGAATTTGATCGGATGAAATGTAGAAAACGGTTCGGGACGATACGGGAATCTGTCTGACCGTTTTCAACCCTACTCACATTTGATCCTTGCAGCCGCAATCTGGGCCATCTTCATTGTAGGAGACTCCAGTTTCTTCATTAGGAGATCCATCTTTGCTGCTAACATGTCAAAGGAGTCAACTTGGTGAACTCCCTTGGAATGAGTTGCCTGGCGTTCTCCCATCCAACTTTGATGAGAGGCAATTTTCTCCACGAGCGCTTTGGCCCCGGCCACATCCAATGAGACAAATGCTCCTCCCGCAGCTGCATCCAAGTGCTCTTGTGAATGGCGAGTCAGGCCATGGTAGAAATTCTAGACAACCAGCCATTCTTCCATGTCGTGGTGTGGACAGGCTGCAATATACTCCTGCAGCCTCTCCCAAGCTTCAGTAACAATTTCTCCATCAGTTTGCTGGAAGCTGGTGATCTTGCCACGGAGGGCATTGGTTTTGCCCA
This sequence comes from Digitaria exilis, assembly GCA_015342445.1. Taxonomy (NCBI): domain Eukaryota; kingdom Viridiplantae; phylum Streptophyta; class Magnoliopsida; order Poales; family Poaceae; genus Digitaria; species Digitaria exilis. The sequence continues at coordinate 102,212 of JACEFO010001305.1, read as the reverse complement.
CCGGGAAATACTTGGTCAGAAAAGCATCTGAACAAGTCCTTCATGAGTAGTTGAACGAACCCTGGTTGGTGTAGAACCATTCCTTCGCTTTGCCAAGCAAAGAGAACGGGAACAAGCGTAGCCTTATAGCATCCATTGTAGAGCCATTGGGGTTGATGGTGCTGCTCACTTCCAGGAAATTTCTAAGATGAGCGTTGGCATCCTTTGATGCCTTTCCACAGAACTGGTTTGCTTGAACCATATTCACTAGCCCAGTCTTCAACTCAAAAGCATCAACTTTTTGGTCATTGTTCAGTCCTGGGAAGCTATTGCTTGACGGAGGTGAGAACTCACGAAGGGTCTTTGTGGCTGCCATGGTTAGTGAAGGTGGTGCTGACGAATACGATGTTTCTGAAGATTCTAATGAGGAATCAGTCTCCAGACTGAGTGAAATTTGTGGTGGGACGTATCAACGTCTCACGTTTCTCCCAATGCGTTCCGGATTAGGATTGATGTTTGAAGGTATGTTGAAACCGGTCATGCACTGCCCTGTAATCATCATAAAGACAAAAACAGCAGTGGTAAGCCTGCTAAGATCTTTAACCAACTGCTTCGCCGGCAACGGTGCCAGAAATGCTTGTTGGCACTCCTTAACTCATCGTTAGGAGCGCCTGGTTAATCGTTGTATGCCCCGAAGAACGGTATTCCGCAAGCGCACAGAATAACTCGTTGTAGCATTTCACCTTGGTGTGAACCAGTGTATCATATTTATATCCTTAGGGAAGCATTATGGTTAAAGAATATTGAAGAATGGAATGACAACCTTTCCAGAATTATCAACTCACTAACTTAGGGGAGATAACATTTAGCGTAGATAATGGCCAATGTATGATCGGATAGAAGGCTTGGTAAAGCCAGCGACATAGGAGACTCTCAGATGAAAGAGAAAAGGGAAGAGCTAGGAATATAAGGTAAGAAAGGATCCTAAGACACTTCTATACTTAGAGAAAAGACACACTACAGCCTTAGACTAGACTTTTACCTAGATCTCAGGGATAGAGCTTGTTTCGATGGCTAGAGCGGGAGGAACTCAAAGTGGGATGAGAAGGGGTTCCTCCAGACTCAGCAACTACTATTATGAAAACACCTGAACATGGTGGACTTACAAAGGACGATAGAGCTGTCACCACCTGTCGCCTACCACTGTAGTACCGTGGGGTGGAACACACTAACTTAGCAAATGGCAAGTCAGACACCACGTCTGCGCTTGACGTTAGGACTTCCCTTGGACGTCTATCAAGAGAGTCCCCTCAACTAGGAGCTTTCGATGGCTCCGACATAGGCTAGAAAGACCCATAAAATAAACCCAACAAAGCTAACTAAAGTTCTAACTCTAATTCTGTAGGAAGCTACTCTCCAACTTAAGACAAAGCTTAGAGAAGGAAATTATGAAGAGTAGAGCTTGCTCATAAGTAAAGAAGATAACTTTGTATTCATAATAATATTCAGAAATAAAAGAAAAGATACAAGAGCTTTTACCAGAACTTCCGAAGACTCCGGAACCCCCACATACGCCTTTTGGTAACCACTGGCGAGCTAGAGACATACAAGCTAATTATCCAAGACCAGAGCCATTATAGTTCCAACGGCAGTGAACAAGTTCCTGGGTTGCCGGTTTAAGAACCGGACCTTATGGAGAGACATTAGAACAAAGGACAAAGCACATGCTCTAGCTCCCTAAACCAAACCTTACATAGAAACTAGAACAAAGCACGAAGCACATGTTCTAGCTCCCTGAACCATGTTGCTAAAAAGCATCTTTTAACCATCATTGAAGTGAACCATTAATTCAATATTAACAATTAACTAAATGTTGTTCGCAGGACGTAGCAAATACTAACCACAATGCATATAACCTGGGTAAACAAGGAATAAGGTAAAGACTAGGAACAACCTTAATGTATAACAATATTAGACACATGCATATGAACGTATGATTATATGGTGTATAGGTAACAAGGATTGTCCATGTTATACTTGCCTTCCTCAACGAACTGCTACTGCACCTGCTCCTCCGAAACGGGATCAAAAGTGAACTCGACCGTCTCGTCAACTACTCACATCGATCACCACACAAGCATCCACATATGCATGCAAACAAGGTATTTAATTCGAACAATACACCAAACATAAACAAAAGATGAAAAGAAGGCTTTAGAATTACTGTACACTTTACTACGGACACATGAGCGCAAAAATCACTCAAATCAGAGTTAAAACGAAGAAACAACGCTTAGAACGGGCTATAGGGGCTTGCTAGTGAAAGTTTTAGGCTTCTAGGGGTGTTTTCGAAAGATACCAGGAACTCAACACATAATTTCATATAAAATCTAGAGGCTAAAGAGTAAAACTATAGCTTAGGACTGGAACTTCTATTTTTCAAAAGCTCAGGGGCTAAAACAAAAGAAAAAGGACTAAACCGCAAATACTTTTGAACAGATCTGGACCGCGGGTTGAATCTAAAGAAACAAAGGGGCTCTTTTGCAAAATCGCTTGGCTGACCGGCATGGCTGGTTTTGACTTGAGTTAGATCTAATCTGGGCGGGATTTAGATCTAGCGGCCCTGGTGGATTGGGGGCGCTGGGTCGCCGGCTACGGCGGCGCCTCCCGGCTCGACGGCCGGGACTCGCCGGAGTTGAGCCATATCGGGGCTATGGTGCTCCAAAACTCACCACGATTGGCTTGGGAGAGAGAGGGGAAGATGGGGAACTCGATTTGGGGGTTGTGGTAGAGGATTTGGCCGCGGTGGTGGCTAGCGATGAACGGAGGCGGCTCGGTTGCGACGGCGAGCTTGCGCAGGCGCTACAGAGCGAGAGGGAGAGAGACTAGGGGCTCGGCGGGTTCCTTACCAAACCACGAAGCTTCACGGCGGGCTCTTGGCGACAATGGGGCGGCGGAACGGCGGATTGGTGACGACGGCGGCTCGAGCTCTTAGGGTTTGAGCGGCGGCGACACTGTGCTTGGGAGCTAGGGTTGCGGAGGGGTTTGAGGGGGGCTATGACGGCAGCTTTATAGGCCGGGTGGGTGCACCTTGGCGTGCGGGCCAAGCAGAGAGGAGGCACAGCGTGGGGTCGGGCGCGAGTAGGACTAGAGCTCGAGCTCGATCCGGGATCGGCCCGGCGCGGGGAGGGGGATGACATGTGGGGTCGGCGCGTTAGCGGCTGGGAGGGTGAGAGAGGCGCGGGCTACGCTGGCAGGCTGAGCTGGGCCGCGCTAAGGAAAAAGAAGAGGAAGGGAGAAATAGATTGGGCCGGCTTGGCTGGTTTGAGAAAGAAATGGGAGAGGGAAAAAGAAAGATTTTTCTTTTATTCAAGCACTCATTTGAATTCAAATTCAAATTTGAATTCAACAATAAAAAAAATACACCAGCATGAAATTCACAATAAATGTTTCTATGCCTTATGTTTGCTTCTAATTCTTCAAGAATTTTATTTTTCCTACATTAATTATGAGCACTAAATCATAAAAAAGCACATTTAATTTACTAAATTTAATAAGGGCATTTTTTTGGGTGTTAGAGTACAGGAGGTTAGACCGGCTGTGGCTGGGCAAACCGAACCGAGTTAGAGCTGTATTTTGACGGGATTTCGTTAGGAATTTGATTCCTTGTGGGGCAAGACCTCCCCACCGTATAGATATAATGGGCCACGACCGATTGAGGGCTTCCAATCGTTCAAAAACAGCTTTTCCAATCTACTATTTGTTGTTCTTCCTTCGTCTACATGGCGATTGAAGGCTTTCTAGGTGGCCTGCCGACCCTAGAACATCCTACTGGTGCTTTCCCCGACGGAGTCCCTCCAGGGCGAGCGTTCATCGGTTTATCATCGGGCTGTCATAGGGAGTCTGATAGCCCGTCACAGGGGGTCTGGCCGCCCGTCGTAGAGGAGCTACATCGAGCACCTCCGCGTATCGCAAACGCTCGAGTGCGTTCGTGTTTTGGTCCCGAAAAGGCGTCAACAGTTCGTATCCTCACTCCAAGTGCACATAACTGGAAGCTCTGCTTGTCGTGGTAGTACATGAGAAGAGCGCGAAGGGTCGATGCTGTCGCGAGGAAGACAATAACGTTGTAGCGTTAACGGATAACGCTCAGCTGGGAGGGGTATCGTATATGGCTGGTAACCGATACCACCGATACCCTGGTATCCGTTTATAGCCCCACCAGTACCAACCGAGATTCCATCAGATTGTTCGATTCCATCAGATGGTAACACTACCTTAGATTGTTCGATTCCATCGGATTCTATCCGGACCGGTAACGATACATATAACAAGAAATTTATGATAAGTATATCTAGAGACCGAGATTTATTCGGGGTCGAAAACTAATTTATTCATGATAAACGCAACAAGAGACCCGAAATGATTCTCCACCTCTTGACTAGTGGATTGATTTTCGGTCTTTTGGTATCACTATCATGAGTAAATTAGCTCTTAATCCAGAATAAATTCCGGTCTCTTTACCTATCATGAATTTATTGTTATATTTTCATTCCCAGTCCAGATTAAATCCGATGGAACAAAACAAGTCTTTGGTGAAAAATGCCGGAGGAGAGGGCCGAAACGCAATAACTGAATATTCTATTAATTAAAAAAAATGCACCAGAAGGTTACAAATAAAGAATAGCTTAGCTACCATACCTCGCCAGCAGCAAGGTTCCATAAATATAAGAGAAAAAGAAAATAAAGGCATACCCTATTCACTCGCTTCACATTTCTTCTAGCCAGGAGCTACTTACATAGTCGGCTAGTTCCTCGCATAATAAAACAAAATAATGCAGCCTAAATTATCCAAATCGACTAAAAATGAAGAAAAAATTGTAACGCTGCAAGGGTCCTCCTTGCTCAGCAAGAAAATAAAAGGTGAGATTTTGAGCGGAGCTACAGTTGCGATTCTGTCATCGACTACAGAACCTTGACCCCGCTGGGCCGTTTGCCTTCCATGGCATCCTTCTTGTCGCGGCAATTTGAGCAGAGGAACGGGCCTTCCCATGGCTTGGAGCTCGAAGAGAAGATGGATCCAGCATGGACAGATATGCCTTCATTTGGTTCCAGGTCTACCTGGCAGATGGCGCATGTAAACAAGCTTAAGGATGTACGCCCGCCATTGGAATCAGGACCTAATCTGCAGATAAAGCAAGATTAAATGAGCTGTGTTCTGTCGCGGGTATCCCAAATCAACATGTTACAATACATTTGTAGCATTCAAATTTTAAAAAATATTTTTAAAAAGTAGCCTACAAAAAGACAGACATCAAAATCTGATGAACAGGCAATTGGCTATGCTGGAAAAAATCTGAAATACCTTAAACTCATTACCGTGTTATTGTGATGTAGGAGGCTAGTACAAACCTACTGATACCAAGTTAGCTATAAAATATACTGCGGTTTTGCAGCATGCTATGTAATTTCAGATTCAACCGAACCGAACTATGTTAAGGAGCAGAACTATGCTATCAAATGTACTGCGATTCTGCTCAGGTGCTCACAAAAATAGGTTTCTCCATGAAGACTGAAAAACTGTAGAGCTCACACCAATTTCCAGCTACCAATTAACCTTCATATGGTTTAAATTGTATTGCAGGATTTCCCTTTTACATCAACTGTTTCCTATGTATCAATATTCCATATTACTCTTATTGAGCACTGTGAACCCTCAGAACTTTTATTTGACACTGTTTGAGATCCAAAACCCCAGGGCCTAATTTGGAAACTCGATTCCCTCCGGGACCCAGACTTTCTCCCGAATGGGTAATCCATAGGGGTATTAATTTAGTTATCATCTTAAAGCTAGTTTCGGAACCAAAGTCCCCTTCAGGATCCTAGAGTTTTCGGGGGGCAGGAGCCCAAGCGGATATTTTCCACAGGCTAAACTAACTCTGTGTTTGGAAGCTCACGTGGCTGGGCTTTACCACCCCACCCGCTCGGTTTCCTTGGGGAAGTCCTCCCCACCTCGACACATCGGGCGTCGCTTCCCCGTCTCTAAGGTTTCTCTCGCCTGCTCCGTCTCTGGTTCTCGTCCGCGATAGGGCGCGAGCATGAGGCCGCCGCCTAACACCGTAGGCACATTCACCTCACCATCATGTGGGTCCAGCAACGTCTCCACCTGGCCCCCTCTGCTAGCGAGCAAGGGCGCCGCCACTGCAAGCATGCACCTCCCCACTTCCACATGTGCCCCCTCTACTTCTAGAAATCATCTTAACAGGTTCGTTCGCAAGCCACCTCCACCTCTCACAACCTTTTTTCAACCCGATCTGCTAGTTCACTCCTCATGGTTTGCTTGAGTTCTTTCATGTCTTCGGAACCGATGAATCCATAGCTGGACAGTCACACATCTCCAAGCCAGATTGGTAGGAGGTCATGGGCATCTTGTTGGATCTGGATCAGGGAAATTTCTCATTCGATTTCTAATCATTGCACGAGATGTATGCTGATGCAATGCTCATTCATGCAGTACCAGAACTACAAGATATGGATCATGATAGGCAACTATATTATTTTAGTTTAATACAATACAGCAGCCAGGTCGCACAAATCTTTCATGTTGTCTAACAAGAATTGTAGTTTACAGCAGTCACTTTTTCTTAATCCTACATGGAAGGAGCTGCAGAAGATTAAATATTGCTTTTTTTTCTCAAACACACAGGAGAGCTGCGTATCAATATATTAAGAAGAAAAAGGGGTTTTGAGAAGACCCAAGGTACAGCCAGGTTTTTTTAAGGAAAAAACCTGAGCAGAAAAGCCATCCATTTACAAATATTAGACTAGTCACCCGTTAACAAGTGGTAGGACCAGACCTACAAAAATTCTAAGCTAAGTACCGAAAGATTAAATATTGCTCTCTTGATAAATTTTAAGGCACTCAAGGTATCGAACACAAGGCGTAGATAAGTTGTTCTATTGTAGCTGTTTGTTGTTCACCCATTGTACTTGGCAGTTTAGAGATTTTGGCTTATCAGTAAGATTCTCTTTGGAGTATCATTTATTTTTTAAACTAGCATTTAGCTGTGAACCACGGGGGTGCAGTGCTTAGTTGATCTTTGAACATCTATTAAGATATGGGGTATTTGGGGTATTGTTTCATGTTATGGTGTTCAAAAGGGAGATGGATAGACATAAGATCCATTATTCAACTTTCAAGATTTTGTTATCAGGTTCGATAATGCTACTGGAGATTGTGCACATATGCAAAAGTTTCTTATGCAAATTTCCCTTGTCTTTGGACTCATTTAACATAGTACAGTACGCCTGCAAATAGTCTCTCAGGTTTTGCGAGAGGAAGATTCAGACCAAGGATTTTAGTTTGCCATGCAAACTTTTTCTGACCTACAAGGCTAAGATTAGTATCCACCAGTTTTTGTCATGCTTGGGGGTGTTGTATTAGTTTATATTACATCCTAATTAATAGCCAAATTTTGATAATTGGGACTAATTTCATGGTAGATACATATGCGGCGAGCAAGTAGTATTTCTAGCACGGCTGCCTTAGTAGCAGCGACGATTCCGATGTGATATTATATGCATATAATCTAGGGGAAGTTTCTGGAAAGAGAATACTGCAACCTGTGAAATTTTGCATATATGAATAAACCAAGCAATAGAATCATTCATGCTCTTATTTTGTAACCAGCAAAATTTAATCCATGTCGGATTATCCATTTTGTTTTTGTCCTATAGGATCCAACACTTATGGATTTTAGGCTACTGGATGTCCACATCCAATTGACTCCAAGCCCAACTGAGCCCAATTACATAAATCCAATTGGATCCAATTGGATATTGGATTATCTCAAATCAAATCCCAGGTCTAAACAGGGCTAATTTAACTCCTAAAAGTTTATTTCTCACACGAGGAAAACAAGACCAGTGCTAAGGCACACAATGAAGCTATAATGGTTATGGGCAACATTTTCATTTTCATTCATTGCATGAATTATTATGGGGGTAAAGTAGAGGAGCCGATAACCCATGAAGAGAAACCAAGGTGTTGTCTAAGGAACTGAGACTAATCACCTAGCGGCAGGGTGTGGGGGGTTGTTCAAATATAGGCCTAGCCGCCACTATGGCAACAGCTAACTGCCAAAGTGTGTTCCAAGGTTCAAAACAAATTAGTATCCAATTATTTCTTTGAAATTGATTAGTAGATTTTAGTCCCAGTACTTCCAGGGGTAGCAGAAAATTTCGCCTGCACCAAAACTAGAGAAGGAATAATCGAAAATGTCTTCTTTTGACTAGTCCATAACTCCTTTCGTGAACGTTTGAATTTTTACATACATAATTGTAAGTTTGAAACACACTTATGGCTCAGTCAAATGGAATCATCATTAAATCTATGAGAAGTACTCCCTGGCTGGAAGGCTGATTTGTTAACAAGAGCAGGAAGGAAAGTACTTGTCCAGTTCGTGCTCACATCCATGATAATCTATTTAGCTATGGCCATAGATCTCCCAGCTTGGGCTCTCAAAACCCTTGATAAGTATAGAAGAGGGTTCATTTGGAAAGGAAGAAAAGATGTGAAGGGAGGACATTGCTTGATGGCCTGGCCTAAGGTAACTCGGCCTTTGGAGTTGGGGGGGCTAGGTATTTCAAACCTGCAGGAACTAGGTTGGGCTCTCAGAATGTGATGGCTTTGGTTACAGAAAACTGAACCTGATAAGCCATGGGCTTTTATTCCCATCCAAGTGCACCCTTCGATCAAGGCTTTATTCTCAGCGGCTATGATATCCGAAGTTGGCAATGGTATGATTATGAATACTCTCTTCTGGACTGATAGATGGGTTCATGGCCACAGTCTCGACAAGCTGGTGCCACATCTCTTTGGTGCAGTTTCATGCAGAGGAAAGAAAAGAACTGTCCATGACTCCCTTACTGACTGGAGATGGGTGGACGATATAAGTGGAGCCCGTACTGCGATAGTTTTGATTGAGCAACATTTCCTCGGTCTTTTCTGTGCAGAGGTAGTATTGCAGCCAGAAACTGAGGACTCTCACATTTGGCAATTTGTACCATCTGGTAGATATTCAGCTAAGTCAGCATATGAGGCAATGTTTATCGGGGCTGATCAGTTTAACCCTTGGGAAAGGATTTGGAAAAGTTGGGCACCTGGGAAGTATAAATTCTTTATGTGGTTGGCTGCACATAATAAATGTTGGACGGCTGATAGGCTGGCTAAGAGGGGACTGCCGCACCCAGAAGTTTGCCCCTTATGTGATCAAGAAGAGGAGACAATCAATCATCTTTTGATATCATGTGTGTTCTCGCGGGAAATATGGTTCAGGGTGATGCAATTACTGGGTGTACAAGCTTTATCTCCACAGCCAGGGGACAACTCCTTCGAGGAGTGGTGGGATCAAGCGAGCAGGAAGGTGGCTGACCAAGCCAAAAAGGGCCTGGTCCCTTTGGAATCACAGAAACCGTTGTGTCTTTGATGGACTACAGCCCAGCATAATGGGCCTTATGTCATCCATGAAGGATGAATTGAAAGCATGGGAATTGGCTGGGGCTAGAGGAATTACTCATCTCCTCGCCCTGCAGCCTAATGGTTAGCCTAATGAGTCTTCTAGGTCATGGGTTGTCTCCTAGATACATGTAAATTAGTTTGAGTGTGTGCAACGGTTTTTTCTGCTGGTCTTTTGTCCCTAAAAAAGACCTCTGTATCGGTTACTGGGTGCTACACCCCCTTTCTTCTTAATATATTGATACGCAGCTCTCCTGCGTGTTCGAGAAAAACAAAATCTATGAGAAGTAGCTTCACATGCAGAATTATGATATAAATCAAGGAACCATAGGGAAAGCAACTAAATCTGATCTGGATCATAAGTGGTAGTTGATGAGAAGTAATAATATGTCAAGTTAGCTTGAATCATCAAGAGGTTCCATGTTGGGAGTTGGTCAATGTTCAAGCTTGATGTCATGCAATGGCAGAACAAAGAGGCACGGAATGCAGACATGGCTGTCATGATATGATGAGTCACTGACTGACTAATGTAGCTTACTAGAATACAACCTAGTCAGCAAATAAGTGTCTTTGTATGGTTGATAACAAATACTACTGCAACCTCATTGAAACAAACATATTCTAACCTTGTTTCTTGTACACCTAGATACATGGACCTAGTGGACAAATACATTTAAATTCTGACCGAAAAACATTTTGGAGAAAAAAAAAGGTACTAACCTTTCTGATAGCATGGCTGAACCTTCTTCAAATATCTCTTCAACTACACCAGCCCCTGAATGCTGCTTATTTAATTTCTGAGCAGGCTCCTTCGCTTTCTTTCTAAAGATTAAAGATTTCAACTTGTTCATCTTTTTAGGTGGAGATGGAGGCCGCATGGTTTGACCAGGCGGGATTATGTCAACGACAATGCAAGTTGTATCATCCTTTAGCCCCCTTGTCCTGAGCGCCTCCTAAATGATTATTGCATAGATGTGGTTGGTAAGAAAAACATTTCTGGTGATGCAATGATTGTTATTATACAGGTAACCATAAGCATCATCAGGTCTAAACAAGAATCTATAACCCAGTGGTAAAATATTCACCTTAACGACTTGCTTTGCAGCAAGCTCAGCAGGCAAACCTCTGCAAGACTTAGCAGCTCCCTCTGAGGATAATGCATCCCAAATGCCATCTGAAGCAATGATAAGTCTTCCTCCAGCATTTGACAACTAGCGGAAAGAAAACTGAGCAGAGTCAAACAAATAGCATACTGATATATAACATATATATGGACAGTGGAAAACCTAGATATGAAAAAGAGGAGAAATTCTGATACTTGTTTATGAAAATAATATAGTACCTTCACTTGCTTCACATAGGGAACCGGAACAATAAATTCACCAACATCAATATCTCCAATGGATCTTGATAGGCATAGTCCTCCTGGCCAGCATCGTAGTGGACCAATCTTGTAACAGGGTAGGACAATTGTTATGTTGTTTTCTAATCCTTCAAATGTTAAGCTACTAGTATTTAATGTAAAATGCTATTCTTTTGACAAAAGAAATGCAATAAATGAGAGCACACCTCTGCTCCACCAACAACACTAAGCCTTCCAACTTCACCTCCACTTGCTGTAACGCGCTCCCTCCTGCCATTATTTTACATGATAGTTTTGGTAAAGCAAAAAAAACCATTTACGTCAAACTTTTAAACTTTGAAGTCGTCTTGAGATTGTCGTGAGTCAAACTTTTAAACTTTGACTGCAAAATATTTTTTTATGTGTTTAGAAATGTGAAAATGATATGAGTATATTCGTTTTGAAATATGATTTCATAAAAGTACACTTTAAATATATTTTACAATATTTTATAGCTAAAGGTGTTAGTCAAAGTTAGGTTTTGGAGACCATGTCCATGTCCTAAATGACTTCCTTTAGCAACCTGGAGGGAGTACTAGTATATTATTGCAGCCAACAATAAATGTGCACACTAGTACGCAAAGGAAGGCTACTAAGAAGTGCTACCCATTATTGTGGAAACAGGAATTTGGGGTGGGGTTGGGGGGCAGGGGGTAATTGCTGCATGAAGAGGTGTAAACATTCAAAGCAAACCACCAGTAATTACAACTAAGCACTCATGCATACGATTCCCAAGGAAGAAATGAAAAGGCTAGTTCGCATGCAGTTTTAACAGCAAAATACCACATCAATACATAATTTAGGAAGCAACTAATACTCACTCCTCAACATTTTCCTCTAGTCTGTGATCCACAGTAAGCAAAGAAACATTCCCACCCTGGGCATCTAAAATACATCGAGAGTCGCCAACAGAGGCAACAGTGATAGTCCATCCATCAATTATGACAAATGTAGCGGTCGTGCCCGAAGTTTGGCCTGGTCGAAAGGGGAAATTCATCAGCATCTGTGATGGCTTATACAGAAGCAGTAATAATTGCAAAACACTTATTGCAGCATCATGCCTTTGCTCTGGAACTCCTTGTCAGTCTTAACAAATCCTGCGACTAGTGCTCGGGGCAATGCGTGCAACCATTCCTCCCTGGACAGCCCACGTGGCATCGCACTGAGGACATGATTGAGCAAATTGTCCCTTGTGTATATTGCGGCAGCATTACCGTTATGGCCATCAAGTACCTGAAGAAAGAAACATACTATTAGAGCTTGGCACAACTCCAGCCTACACCCATGGGTCATGCCACTTGAAGCATCAAACAATCCATTACATAGCCCACCCATTGCTTAAGTTATAATCCACGAACAACCAAATATAATATGCAGCAGTGGACAAATTATCAGCAACAACCCTGTAGAGGCAAAGCGAACTCAAAGCTCCAATGCAGCACAGTTGCTAGGGCCAGTGAATCGAAGCTCACTGTATTGAGCTACTCACAAGTCCCGAACCAAAAGTGCAGAATAGTGCAGCACTACTGCTGCAATTCAACTCAATAAGGGACGAAGACAAGCCAGACGGATGCCCATAGACCGGAGATGTGGAATGTGGCACCAGGTACTTACGGCGAAGACGGCGAAGATGGGGTACGGCGAGGCCACGGAGGAGGACGCAGAAGTGGAGGGGCGCGGGCAGTCCGTTCTCAGCAGGAAGAAGTCCTCGCCCTTTTTGGACTGCGCCGCGCACCCGTACCGCAGCAGTGGGCGCTGCCGCCGCGCCTCCTCCTCCGCCGCCTCCCCTCCCGCACCGGAGCCTCCGACGTCCTCGTCGCGAGCGCAGATCCTGCTCCCCACGTCGCCGCCGCCGCCGGAGCGGCGCTCGGTGCGCGCATCCTCCTTGATGAGCGCGGCAAGGGGCACGAGCCCGCTCCCTCCTCCCTGTTGCGGGTGGTGATGCTGGTGCTGGTGCGCCACCGCCGAAGACGACGACATTCCTCTGCGCCTCGACCCGGCCCCGATCGGATCGAGGCGGGGGGAAAGGGAAGTAGAGGCAAATCGCGGTTTCGGTTTTGGTAACTAGAACATTCAGTGCGCGCTCTATCGTTTTAGGCTGTATAAACTAAAAAAAACAAAGAAATAAGGGCCTATTTGAAACGGAGGAATGCAAAACACAAAAATAGAAAAAAAAAAACACGCAGGAACTGAGTAGAAAGGATACGAGACAATAGAGGAATAGAAAATCATAGTGAACAACTAAACATATAGGAAGACGTGTTTGAAACATGGAAATGGAAACACAGGAGGCTGACATAATGACCCCACCACGCTGGCCCAATTATTAGCGGGACAAGAATGAGCACCATTGTTCTTATATAATCAATCTGACTGAGTAAAGCAAACCAATTTGGCTGTAATTATGACCCAGGCAAAACCGCGGAAGCGTGGTGGTCATCATGCAGCAGCGTTTGCATGTGTTTCACTCTTTTTCTCGTGCACTGACACATGAAATTGGTTGTAACAGTTGCAAATAGGGCGTGCCAGTGAATCTGACATGTTAATTGACAAGGAGATCGAAAGTTAGATAACATGGCAAAATCGGCTGAGATTCTGATTAGGGTATCAGGAGTGTATGTGGTCGACATGCTCTTAGCGATGGGTCCCACGAAAGCGCTAGATCGCACGGTCGTCAAGATTCTTCTCGTCGGAGCTCCTGAGAGTAGCCGGTCCGACCGCCTGTAGGGGCCGGTCAGACCGCCTGTAACAGAGGCGCGGCGAAAGCCTACGATCACAACCTCGGGAGGGACCCCGTCGGAGGCTGCGAACCTAGTGTTGTTCTAAGGTCGGCAAGGCCACTTAGAACGTCCTAAAACGCCGTGGAGACGAAGAATGAAAGCAAAGGGGTTGGAAAAGCTAGGGTTTGGAGATAAAAAGTAGAACAATGATTTGTACGATTGGGTAGAGGTCCTCAATCGGCCATGGCCCTTTATATTTATAGGGTGGGGAGGTCTTGCCCCGCAAGAAAATCCTTGTACAGATCTAAAAACGTGCAAAAACCTATTCTACTCAGACTCGGGGACAGGCGATCAGACCGCCTGTGACAGGTGGTTAGACCGCCTGGCACATTGCTAGATCGGCTACAGGGCACATTGCCTGATCGGCTTTAAGCCATTTTTGGTCATCAACATATACCCCCCTGTTTTTTGGTAAAACTTTGTTTACTACAAAACATTTAATCAGACTAAGGGTGACCCTCTATTGTCTGCCATTTTTTCTCTAAGGGCGATATCATGTATGGGCCATATCCCTTCAAGCATGTTGCCAAACACTTGGGTAAAATTTCTTCAAGTACTTCCCATTAAGCGCCCTTGGCAACTGAAATCCTTGGAAAGTCTCCACCATATAGGAATTTCCAGAACAAACCTTCATAACACGATATGGTCCTTCCCAATTCGGCGACCATTTACCAACTTTGTTGCTCTTTGTTCCTATAGGTAAAATAGTCTTCCAAACTAAATCAACTTGAAAGGATTTGAGTTTTACCTTCTTGTTATATGCTCGAGCTACTCTTCTTTTATCTTTTTCAATTTCTTCTAAGGCCTCTAAACGCTTGTCAGTCACATCATCAATATTATCCATCATCAAAGCACAATACGTGCTAGCATCAAGATCATTTGCTTAGCCAATCTATAAGCAGCCAGATTTACCTCAACGGGCAAAACGGCTTCTTGACCATAGACAAGCTCAAATGGAGTAACCTTAGTAGCACCATGTCTAGAAATACGATGCGCCCATAATGCCACAGATAATACCTCGTGCCACCGCTTAGGATGATCTTCGATCTTCTTCTTTATGAGCTTGATCAAAATCTTATTGCTAGACTCGGCTTGACCATTGGCTTGAGCATAATATGGAGATGAATTGAGCAATTTAATACCATAGGATCCAACAAACTCACGTACCTCCTTAGAAATAAATGACGTCCCTTGATCTGTCGTCAATGTTTGAGGAATCCCAAATCTATAAATAATATGCTCAGTAATAAACTCAATCATCTCTTTGTGTGTCATGTTCTTGAGGGGAATTGCTTCAGTCCACTTGGTAAAATAATCAGTAGCCACAATCACAAAACAATGACCCTTGGATGAAGGAGGATGAACCTTACCAACAAAATATAAACCCCATCCTCTAAAAGGCCATGGTTTAATAATCGGATACATCAACGCAGCAGGTGCAATCTGAATATCCCCGAACTTTTGACACTCTTCACATCCTTTATAGTAACGAAAACAATCGGCTATCATTGTAGGCCAATAAAAGCAAGCCCGCCTAAGGAGCCACTTCATCGTTCGAGCTGATTGATGTGTACCACAAATTCCTTCATGAACCTCTGTCATAGCCAATCTAGCTTGATCAGGATCTAAACATTTCAAAAGCAATCCATCCATGGTCCGACGATATAGTTCACCATCAATCAAAGTAAACTTGAAAGCCCACCGTCGGACTTTTCGATCAACCGACTTGCTAGTATTCTGTAAATACTCCACAATAGATTGAAAATCATTAACAGCCGAATCAGTGTTTTCAGAGGCACAGGCGGTCAGACTGCCTGTACTGGCGGTTAGACCGGCCATATCGGTCAGACCGGCCGTGACAGGCGGTCGAACCGCCTGTTCCAGAGCAAAAGCGTCAGCTTCACGAAACATCGGCCTCAATGTTATGAAAATTTCTTTTCTGAACATTATAGCTTGATGCTTGCTGTGCCAACGCATTAGCTCTAGGATTCTCTTCTCTTGGTACATGATAAATAACAAATTCATCAAAGCAAGATATAATATCTAAACACTTATCAAGATAAGTATTCAAAAACCCATCTAAACATTGACAAACCTTAGATACTTGCTGCACTACCAAAAGAGAATCACCATATGCTTCAACATGTTTTAGTCCCATATCATGTAAAATCTCCAACCCAAATAATAAAGCTTCATATTCAGTTTGGTTATTAGTGCATTTATGATTTAATCGGTTAAGAGCCTCAAAAACAACACCGTTTGGTGATATGAGAATAACACCAACTCCACAACCACTTTTGCAAACCGATCCATCAAAATGCAATTTCCATGGAGTAAAAGTAATATAGCCGACATTTAAATCAAGATGTTCACTAATCCTATGTTCAACAATAAAATCGGCAACGATTTGTCCTTTCATAGATTTCAATGGCTCAAAGGCTAAATCATATTCAATTAAAGCATAAGCCCATTTGCCGATTCTACCACTTAATATAGGTCTACGCAACATATATTTAATTATATCGGCTTGACTAGCAACTATGCAAGTATTTAGTAACAAATAATGCCTCAACTTTATACAAGCATTATATAATGATAAGTATAACTTTTCAATGAAAGTATACCTCGTTTCGGCGTCCAATAATCTTCTACTTGCATATGCAATAATATATTCCTTCCCTTCGGTCTCTTGGATCAAAACAGCCCCAATAACACTTTCTTCGGTCGCGATATATAATTTAAAAGGAACCCCTCTCCTAGGTGCCTGAAGAACCGGAGGCGAAGATAAATAATGCTTGATCTCTTCAAACGCCTCTTGCTGTTTTACCCCCCAAGTAAATTCAGCATCATATTTCAACTGAAGCAAAGGAGTAAAAGCATTCACCTTTCCCGACAAATTGCAAATAAATCTTCTCAAGTAATTCACCTTGCCCAAGAATTTCTGCAACTCCTTAGAACTAGGCGCCTGCAACTTGCCAATAGTGTTAACCTTCTTTGGATCAATCTCTATTCCATTCTCATAAACTATGAAGCCCAAAAACTTCCCAGCCGACAAACCAAAAGCACATTTGAGTGGATTCATCTTCAAACCATACCGGCGCATTCTTTCAAATGCAAGTCTCAAATCGGCCAAATGAGAACCACTTCCAGCCGATTTGACAACAATATCATCGATATAAACTTCCAAGATAATACCAAGCAAATCATGGAAGATCAAATTCATCGCCCTTTGATAAGTAGCACCAGCATTCTTTAAACCAAAAGTCATAACAATCCACTCAAATAAACCAAAAAGCCTGGACATACAAAAGCCGTTTTGGATATATTCTCTTCAGCCATAAATATTTGATTGTAACCAGCATTACCATCAAGAAAGCTAATCATTCTATGTCCAGATGCAGCATCGATAAGCATATCGGCTATTGGCATAGGATATTCATCTTTAGGAGTAGCACCATTAAGATTTCTAAAATCAATACACACTCTAATCTTACTCGTTCATTTCTTTTCCACGGGCACAATATTAGAAATCCACTCAGCATATCAACAAGGTCTAATAAACTTTACTTGTAATAACCGATTTATTTCCTCTTTAACTCGGTTATAAATTTCAGGATTAAAACGCCTAGTGGGTTGTTTATAAGGCCTAAAACCATACTTAATAGGCAACCAATGCTCAATAAGCTCTCGGCTTAAACCAGGCATTTCATGATAATTCCAACCAAAACAATCGACATACTCCTTTAACAACTTTATTAATTCAGATTTAAAAGCAGGATCTAAATTCTTATTTACAAACGTCGGCCTGGACAAAGAACCATCACCAATGCCTACCTCCTGAAGAGGATCGGCCGACGTAAAACCACATCCTAGCTTGCTTATATCATCAAAATCTTCAATGGCTTCACACATATCGTTCTGATGCGACCGATAGTGTTCAAGTCTCTGCTGCAACCACTCTCGATTATCCATTAAATCATATTATGATTTAGCCAATTGTTCATCGGCTTTATGACAGCAGGGATGAAGCCATTCTTAGTACAGCTGATAAACTCAAATTTAGAAAGATCTAAGCCTGACAAACATCTAACATCATCATGAATGCCAACCAAAGAGCTATCAGCTAAAGCAACACAAGCAGAAGTATCACCATGCACAACTTTTACATCATCATCTACCCATTGAATTAAACATTGATGCAAAGTAGAAGGAATGCATTGGTTTGCATGAATCCAATCACGACCCAAGATTAAACTAAAGTTACCTTGAGTTTCAGCGACAAAGAAAGCAGTGAACAAGGTCTTGCTCCCAATAGTAAGCTCCATAGAAATCACCCCCTTGGCACCAATAGGCTCTCCTCCACCAATGCCGCTGACGGTCATGTTGTTCTTGATCAGCTCCGAATCTGAACCACCAAGCTTCTTGTACAAAGAATAGGGCATTAAATTCACAATAGCCCCTCCATCGACCAACATCCGCGAGATTGGCTTCCTATTGATATGTCCCTTCAGATATAAAACCTTCAAGTGGTTGTCTTCAGCTTTAGGCTTCTGGAATATAGCTTCCTTGGGACCAAAATCGAGATGAGCAACCTCCTCCTCCAAAAGCATGTCCCCATTCATGGACACATGAATCACATTCACATGAAAATTCATGTGCTCCGGAGAAGAACTGTAATCAACAAGTTCTTCATCATCCTCAGAAGTGGGAACCGATGTTGACTTGCCATCATGAGCCAAAGAACTGGAAGAAGAAACACCGGGCGCTTCTGCATCACCCGGTTTGACCGCCTGTACAGCCGGTCTGACCGCCTGGGGTGCGGTTTCTGAATGACAGGCGGTCTGGACCGCCTGTGCAACCGGTTGGACCACCTGTTGGCCTTCCTTCGGCTTCTACTCCTTTTTCTGTGGAATCATGGGTCTGCTCTGGTTGAAGAATTCATCCCTCTGCTTCTCCAACTCTTGCTCTTGCTTTTCCAGAAAACGGAGTCTCTGAAGCTTCCTCTTCTGTGTACGAGTCAAACCCTTGGGACACCACTTCGGAAGAAAGCGCTGCTGAATCTTGTTAACACTAGATCCCTGATCTTCCACCATCTTTCCACTGGAAGTCGGCTTCATAGCCAGACTCTTCTCAATAGGAACATCCATAGTTCCAACTTGAATAATATCGAACTCAGTAGTCCTCTCTGAGTCCACGTCCATACTCACTTCCTCCTTCTTCTTGGGTCGATAAACCTGCTTCAGAGGAACCCTTGGCAGTTGACCCTGACGGGCGGTCTGACCGCCTGTAACATGTGGTCTAACCGCCTGTGTCCAACATCCTGGACCAGATTGGTGGAAAGCCGATCAGTCATGTCTGGGGTACACAATCCTGTCCGGTATGCGTCTTCTCGGACCTTCCCAGCCAGGATGAAACGAAGGCTGCATTGTTGAATGAAATGGCACCCACATCACTCCATTGTTATCCCATACCAGATCCAAATTCATGCGAGGAGGCGAAGGAATCCTCTCTTGCTGAATCGGTGATCTCATCCTTTTTTTTAACGACCGATCGCTCGGAACGGCCTTTTGTTTCGTGTACTTGTCATAAAGCATATCAAACGTGACTTTGGGCTTCTGAACACCCTGCTCCTTTGCCACGTTCATCTCCCAAGTACCAACTTCTGGACGCTTTGGAATTAGCATCTTTGGGCGTCCATGGGGACAGGCGGTCTGACCGCCTGGCGCAGCCGGTCTGACCGCCTGTAGCAGATCAGACCCGGGCGCCCGCAGCTCAGAGGTAGCGACTGGCCCTTGCCCCTCTTGTCTAGAGGATTTCACAGTGACCTTGAATGACTCTTTACCATCAGCTGTCTTCTCATAAGTAACTTCTCTAACCGACTCTTTTGAAGACGATCTTTCTTCTCCAATCACCACGTTCTTCCCTTTAGTAGATTCGGCTTGATACGGCCGAACCATGACCTTGGGCTGCTGCAACTCCATGGTATTGACCGGAAAAGGAGTCTCATCAATTTGCATCTCATGGAACTTCAAACGGCTTTCATTAATAGCCGATTGAACCTGCCAACGGAAGACATTGCAATCGTTAGTAGCATGCGAAAAAGAATTATGAAACTTACAATAAGCACGCTTCCTCAATTCTTCCATAGGTGGTATAAGATGAGAAATCTTGATGTAACCAAATTTATGCAATTCATCAAATATACGATCACATTTGGACACATCAAAAGTAAATTTTATGTCTTCTTGCCGATTCTTATGAATCGGCTTAAGAGATGAACATGACACAGTTTTCTTATTAGCAAGCCATACGAATTCTGCTAAATAAGCATCATTATCATCGTCGGTCGAATCATCGGATTCATAATCAACTATATGAACATTAGACCGACGTGTCTTAAAACTCTCTTTCTCTTTATTCATTCGGCCTTCAGCTTCCTCAGCTCTAATATGTACTTGTGTGACCAAATAATAATCACAATTGTCAATTTTTTCTCTAATAGAGGATTTTAAACCTCTAAAGCATAAGCCAGCAAGATCAACCTCAGAAATAGACAAATTAAAGCAACGGTTTTTAATATCTTTAAACCTTCTCATAAATTGAGAGACATTTCATCCCGACCCTGTCTAACCCCGATGCCAAATCTGCTAATTTCATCTCATGGTTGCCACTATAAAAATGATTATGAAATTTACGCTCTAGTTGATCCCAACTCATAATAGAACCAGGGGCTAATGAAGAAAACCAAGCAAATGCAGTACCAGTAAGTGACAATGAGAACAAACGTACTCTAAATGCTTCATAGTTTCCAGCCTCCCCTAGTTGAGCTACATATTGACTAATATGTTCTCAAGTGATGCGCTCACAGGCAAACTCCACCCATTGGGAAAAGGAACAGTATCAAAGTTAGAATGATAAGGTTTTTGATATGGGAACATATGGCATGAGAACTGAATTCCCATGAGAACTATGAGAACTCAAATCTAGGCCGCATGATCTTCATCCAAGGGGAAGGTGTGAGGGGGGTTTACAAAAGTATAATTAAGGGGGTGATGATTTTACAAATCACCCCTCCCACCTCTCCCTACGCGCTCCCCTTGGATGAAGATCATATGGCTCAGATTTGAGTTCTCATAGTTCTCACGATGTGGGTGTAGAGTCCTGACGGACTAAACAACCCTGGCGGCCCATCCTATGGGCCGGCCCATGAACAAGACTTGACGTACAAGACAAGGAGTAGTCCTGGTCGGTTTGGATATACTGTATTAGGGAATTAGAGATAAACTTGTAAAAGTCTCCTAGTCCTATACGGTTTCCATGTAACCCTACCTCCCGGACTATATAAGGCGAGGTAGGGACCCCCCTCAAAACACGTTCATCAATACAAGATACACCATACAGGACGTAGGGTATTACGCTCCGGCGACCCGAACCTGTCTAAACCGTCTCTTGTCACCTTCGGCTCTAGATTCTCGACGACTTCTCCCAAACCCTTCTCTCGGGGCACCCCCTCGAGAACCCAGTCAGCATAAATCGCCGACACTTTGGCGCCGTCCGTGGGGATACTCTCGTCGAGTTTTCAAGTAAAGAGTCGATGGCCACCTTCAGCGCCTCCATCGTCACCAAGTTCGAGGCAGGCGCCTCTTTCATCTTCGGCTCCTGGCTTTGCACTGCAAACCAGGAAGGCGAACTTCAACGTCAACTGCGCGACGAGGCGGTTGCATCAACTCCGCCACACGCGCAGATCGCCCCGCGTGGATTTCGGAAGACTCCGGATTCCGACACGATCTCTGGATCGTATCCTACTCGGAGGAGTACGTGGCGCCCGAAGCAGATCCAATCCCGGGCAGACCACGACAACTCAGCCCCTACCAAGGGGCAGGATCAAGCCACGTGTCCTCGACTCCCCGGCGGGCTCCGGATCACTTCCGAGTCTCGCCAGGGTTCTACAATCCGGACCGTGACAGCAACCCCGCGGGTACCCAGGAACCCTGGTTCCAACTCCCGCGGGACGAGGACTTCGCCACGTGGACCGCGCGCAGGCCAGTTTCCCTTTGGGCTAACAAACTCAGCCGCGGTCCACCAGAAGCAACTCAAGAAGAAGGTTCTCCAACCCCGCGGAGCAACCTCGGATCTTGTCATGACCACAACCCCCTCAGGGGTTATCGTTCATTGGCCTGGCATGGACCCCGAGGCGGCTCTGTTCGAAGCAAACGTACCTATCACGGTACGAGACATTCAACCTCTGCTTCCTTTCCAAGAAGGCAGAGAGCTACTTGTTACCAAGGGTAACAAAAGAACCGGGCTAAAGAACCCCGGTCGCCAGTCCTGCGTGCTCCTCAGCGAGCACAGCGATGAAGAAGTCGTCTCCGACGATGCACCAACGGAGGAAGGAGAAACCGACGCGGACCGGGAGCTCCGTATCGAGCGCAATCGCAATCGCGCCCTGCGACGTCGCTTCATCAAGAAGAAGAACCTCAATCCTGAGTTCAACAAGCAGGAGATCTTCAACTCCCCCGTGGCCAACATCTTGTTCGGGGTCAGCGTCTTCGAGGGGTTCCAGACAACCCCTGAAATCAACCTCGCCAAGGCTCGCCTAGAAGCCGCAGCGGTCATGGTCGATCGCTTGGATGGAGGCCACTCCTCATCCAAAAGCAAGAGTTCTTCGCGCCAGCAAGCACCGTCGGCCAAGCGTCAGAGCAGCCACTACGGCAGCTCCACAGGCCAAAACAAGGACAAGAACAGGCCTCGCGAAGAACCCCGCCGTCCTCGCGAGGAACCTCCCAGGTCCCAGCGTCGCGGAGAACCCCGTCCAGCTCGCTCTCATAACACACCCAACGACGCCCGCAACGACATCATCCGGATCAGAGAGGGAAGAGCCACTTCCCACGTTGCGGATTCGGCGGGCAGATGCGGCGTCCCCAATCCCGATGCTCTTCCATGCTACACACGTGCCATCCGCATCAGCTCCTTCCCGCGGAAGTTCAAGCCGCCAGGCATTACCCACTTCGACGGGAAGCAAGACCCAAACATCTGGCTGCGCAGATATTCCTCGGCAATTGAAGCATCAGGGGGTGATGACATCTCCAAGATGCTCTACTTCCCAGTTGCGATGGAGCAGGGTCCTCTTACCTGGCTTGAGTCCCTCCCTCCAGATTCCATCGATAGCTGGCACGCGCTGAAGAAGGCTTTCGTCTCCAACTACCAGGGTTCTTTCGAGCGCCCCGGTAGCAAGTATGAACTCCGCGCATGCAAGCAGAAGCCAGAGGAGTCCCTGCGCGACTACAACAGGCGATTCTTCGCCATCAAGGCATCCTGCGTTCCCATCCCCGACTCCGAAGTCATTGATTACTTTCAAGAAGGGATGACGGATCGCACCCTCTTCCGTGACTTCGGTCACAACCGTCCTCGCGACCTCGAGGAATTCCGCGCACTGGTGTCCAATTGGATGGACACCGATGATCAAGAACGGGAGCGCTACGGCAAGAGACCCAACAACCCTGGGCGCAAGAACCAGGAGGACAACAGGGATCAGCCGCGCGACTCCTTCCAGCGCAACGGCAACAACCCACGGAAGCGACCACACAACACGGTCGCAACCGTTCAAACCGTCCGCTCCGCCAAATCCGCGCAGCAACGACGAGAGGAGTTCAACAAACTTCTCAAGAAGCGCTGCCCCTACCACACCGACGGCAAGCACACCATGGGCGAGTGCGTGCTCCTCCGGGAGACATTCAGCACCCCCAATAAGAAGCAGAAGCCGGCTGGTGACGGAAACGACGACCACGACAAGGGAGACAGCGGTTTCCCAGACATCAACAACACTGTCAACGTCATCTTCGGAGGCATGGCAGTCAGCGACACCTCACGCAATCGCAAGAATGCAAGACGCGAGGCTTATGCAGCAGAACCAGCGGTGGTCACACCGCTACGGTGGTCCGACACCACCATCACCTGGTCCCGCGAGGATCAGTGGGCCGAGATCTCTTCTCCCGGCCGATACCCTCTCGTCCTCGAGACCGTGGTAGCAAACAGCAGGCTCACCAAGGTCCTGATCGACGGAGGCAGTGGACTCAACCTCATCTTCGCCAAAACGTTGAAGTCCATGGGCCTCGACATGAGCACGCTGCAGCCGGCGGACACTCCCTTCTACGGCATCGTGCCCGGGAAGGCCGCCATCCCCCTCGGGCAAATCACCTTGCCCGTCACGTACGGTACGTCATCAAACTACCGTACAGAGTTCATTAAGTTCGAAGTTGCAGACTTCGAGACCTCCTACCACGCCATCCTCGGGCGACCTGCATTGGCCAAGTTCATGGCCATCCCCCACTACACCTACCTGGTACTGAAGATGCCAGGGCCTCACGGCGTCCTCTCCCTCCGCGGCGACATCAAGCGCTCCTACCTCTGCGATAAAGAAGCAGTGGAGCACGCCGTCAGAGCCGCGTCCACCATCGATCGCCAGGAACTCCAACCCCTGGCTGCGGCCGTCATCGCAGAAGATGATGACGCCCCGACGCAGAAGAAGACACGGGCTGTCAAGCCTGTGGAGAAGGTCACCACGAAGACGATCGATCTCCAAACAGGAGATCCTTCCAAGACAGCAGTGATCGGCTCCAACCTCACTCCCGCATAGGAAAGCGCGCTCGTCGACTTCCTGCGAGCCCAGGCGGACATATTTGCTACAAAACCCTCCGACATGCCTGGAGTACCCAGAGAGTTGATCGAGCACAAGCTGGACCTCAACGAGAGCGCGAAGCCTAAGAAGCAGCGCCTCCGAAGATTTGCCACAGAGCGTCGGGAGGCCATCAAGAAAGAACTAGCTAAGTTATTAGCAGCCGGCTTCATTAAAGAAGTCTTTTATCCGGATTGGTTAGCCAACCCGGTTCTTGTAAGAAAAAAGAATTCAAATGAATGGAGAATGTGCGTTGATTATACTGATCTCAACAAGCACTGCAAGAAGGATCCCTTCGGGCTTCCTCGCATCGACCAAGTCATCGACAGCACCGCCGGGTGTACACTACTCTGTTTCCTCGATTGTTACTCAGGGTATCATCAGATATCACTGAAAGAAGAGGATCAGATCAAAACTGCGTTCATCACGCCATTTGGTGCATATTGTTACACAACAATGCCCTTTGGCTTGAAAAATGCGGGTGCCACATATCAGCGGGCTATACAGGGTTGTCTTCAAGAACAACTTCACCGAAATGTTGAGGCCTACGTTGATGATGTGGTAGTCAAAACAAGAAATCCCGAGGATCTCATCACTGATCTCACCGAAACGTTCGACAACTTACGCAAATGGCAGTGGAAGCTTAACCCCACCAAATGCGTCTTCGGTGTTCCATCCGGAAAGCTCCTTGGGTTCATTATCAGTGAACGCGGTATCGAAGCAAATCCAGAGAAGATAGCAACTATCATGAACATGGAGCCGCCAACCACTGTCAAGGATGTCATGAAGCTTACGGGCTGCATGGCTGCACTCAACCGCTTTATCTCCAAGCTTGGGGAACGCGGTACTGAGTTCTTCAAATTACTCAAGAAGCAAGACAGATTTCAGTGGACTCAGGAAGCTCAGGACGCCTTCGACAAGCTCAAGATATTCCTGACTACGCCTCCTGTGCTCACTGCACCGCTCCCGGGCGAAGATCTCTTGCTCTACATTACAGCAACCACCAATGTCGTCAGTGCCGCCATTATTGTTGAACGCACCGAGGAAGGCCACCTTCAAAAGATTCAGCGGCCTGTGTACTTTGTGAGCGAAGTCCTCTCGGACTCTAAGTCCAGGTACCCTCAAGTTCAAAAAATTCTATATGCTGTCTTAATGACATCCAGAAAGCTGCGACACTACTTCGACACCTACAAGATCATTGTGGTTACTGGTTATCCCATTGGCGAGGTTCTCCATAATCAAGACGCTACTGGGCGAATCGCCAAGTGGGCTGTCGAGCTCGGAACATACAGCATTGAGTTCCGTTCTCGCACGGCCATGAAGTCTCAAGTCCTTACTGATTTCATATCAGAATGGACCGAGCACAATCTCCCAGTCTCTACCGCCAAGCCTGAGCATTGGATCATGTACTTCGACGGGTCACTCAAGCTGGAAGGCGGAGGCGCTGGAGTTCTGTTGATCTCACCTCGAGGGGACCAACTCAAGTATGTTCTGCAGATTCAGTTTGCTGTCACCAACAATGCTGCAGAATACGAAGCACTTCTTCACGGCATAAAGATGGCCATTACCCTCAGTATCAAGCGGCTGCTGGTATATGGGGATTCAATGTTGGTCATCAAACAAGTCAATAAGGACTGGAATCGCAACCATGAAGACATGGACGCATACTGTGAAGAAGTCCGCAAACTGGAGAAACACTTCCTCGGCATTGAATTCCATCATGTCGAGCGAGATTACAACGTGGCTGCAGACGTCCTATCAAAGCTGGGTTCTTCCAGAGCAGAGGTACCCAGCGGGGTGTTCGTCAATGAACTCTCCAAGCCATCAATTTCTGCAGCAGCAACCCCCAATGCTACAACCTCAGCTCCCGAGGTTATGCTCATCGACGCTACTTGGAGTGCTCCGATTATAGACTACATCTTGCACGACAAACTCCCTGCCGAGAAGGCAGAAGCTCAGCAAATTGTCCGCCGTAGCAAGTCCTATGTCATAATCGGCGATACACTGTACCGACGTGGTGCACGCTCTGGCGCATTGATGAAATGCGTCTCACAGCAAGAAGGAGTCAGCATCTTGGAGGAGATACACGCAGGAGAATGTGGCAATCATGCAGCTTCCCGCACCATTGTAGGCAAAGCCTTCCGTGCTGGGTTCTATTGGCCCACAGCTCTACACGACGCTGAAGAAATCGTTCGTCACTGCAAGGGTTGTCAATACTTCGCTCATCACTCGCATCAGCCTGCTCACAAGATCAAATTGATACCTCCGTCATGGCCATTCGCATGCTGGGGGCTTGATATGATTGGGAAACTACCCCGGGCACCCGGTGGATTCGAATACTGCTTTGTCGCAATTGACAAGTTTACAAAGTGGATAGAAGTCTTTCCAGTTGTCAAACCAACCTCTGAGAAAGCAGTCCAATTCCTTCAAGAGTTGATTCTTCGCTTCGGAATACCACATCAAATCATTACAGATTTGGGTACCACCTTCACAGGCAACAAGTTCTGGGACTACTGTGAAGACCGCAGCATCGAAGTATCTTATGCTTCGGTTGCTCATCCTCGCGCCAACGGACAAGTTGAAAGAGCCAATGGCATGCTCCTTGATGGACTCAAAGCTCGCATGGAAAGAACCCTGAAAAAAGCAGAGGGCCGGTGGATGAAAGAACTCTTTCCGGTTGTATGGGGCCTACGATCTCAACCCAGTAAAGCTACAGGGCAATCTCCCTTCTTCCTGGTGTATGGATCAGAGGCCGTTCTACCAGTTGATGTCATGCATGGTGCTCCTCGTGTTGAAGAGTTCCAGGAAGCCATGGCAGATGAACAACGAATGCTGGAAGTCGATACGGCTGAAGAAGCACGACTGACAGCCTTGTTGCATAATGCGGCGTACCTTCAGGGGATTCGAAGATTCCATGACAAAAATGTGAAGACAAGATCATTCCAGATTGGAGAACTGGTACTACGCCGCATCCAGAATACGGCCGGTCACTCCAAGCTCACTTCACCTTGGGATGGTCCATTTATTGTCTCCAAGGTACTCCAACCCGGCACCTACAGACTTCAAACAGAAGACGGTGTGGATTTACCAAATCCTTGGAATATCGAGCACCTGCGCAAATTCTACGCATAGCTCCTACAATCCAGCAGTGCTTCGGCACCACAGGAACTCATTGCTCCGGCATCCTGGGTTCTTTTGTAAACATTGCCTCGGCAATAAATGAACTACTTGCTTCGGCAATACATGTTCTCTTGTACCGTTGTTCCGACAACGAGATTATCTTAATAAAACTCCCTCACTGGGTTGTTTATTTGTCTTTGTGGCATTATTTAAACTCCCGTGTTCTTCCTAAGACTCGGACAGTTTCTTTCCTACACAATCGGAGCCTATATAAATGAGGTCTCTCCGGGTTCCTTCGGGGCCAAAACCGGATCTGTTCCTCCTGCAAAATCGAGGTCTCTCCGGGTTCCTTCGGGGCCAAGAACGGATTTATTCCTCCTATTGCACTACTCTGTGATAATTATCAGCTTAACGCTGCCGCTCCGTGGGTCTTACTGGGTTCTTGCTTCGGCAGACCACATACAGTTAGTTCCCAAGTATCCTTCCAGGGTACATTTTATAAGATAGCTAATGCTATACGAAATCTCCCTGGGTTCCTTTGGGTCCTTAACAGGGTTGTTTTTCAAGTTAAAATCTACTTCGCGTACATTTTGACTAAGTCCTGGTTCTTAACACAGAGACAACCCAGGAATTCGCAGAAATTCTTGGTTCTACTTCATACCATGGCAATAAAGATATATTACATTGCATTGTACTTATATTACAATAACATCTGTTTTTATCTACAGCCTAAGGCTCTGAGCAATTGCTTCCGCAACCGGTTCAGCCTCTTGCTTCAGGCCCCTAAAGGTAGACTCCGTACAATCTGGCGCTGCGCCCTGAACTAATGTACCTATGTCTACCTCCGGGTACCTGGACTTCACTACTGCAAGGACATGCACAAGACAAGCCTTCGAAGATCTCTTGATGTAGGCTTTCAGCTGTCTTGGCATGGCCCTCAGGCGCTCCAAGAATGTCTGCGGTGTTGAAGGGTCTTCGGGCACCAAGGCTTTCACCACCGGATTCGCTGCCTTCTCGAGCTGCGCGATCCGGTTCAGGGCTTCTGCCAGGTTGTCGTCTGACTTCTTCATCTTCCGCAGTTCTTCTTCAAGTTCAGACATTCGCCCGGCCGCCTGCTCAAGTTTCTCGTCCAGCACCTTCTTGTCTGCTAAGTGCTTCTGTGCTTGGACGAGATCCCTGGATAACCGATTGTTCTCCTCCTGAGCACCCTCCAGGTTCTTGGCAAGCTGCTTCTGTTGCTCGAGGATTTGAATTAGCTGATCATCGGCATCCTTGCGCTGCTGGACCGCCACTCGGAGTTGTTCTTTTACGCCTTCATGGTCCGCAGTGAGGGTCTTCAGTGCGTCTTCATAGCGGTTGGCCACATTGGACCAATCCGTCATCTTGCTCTGGGCTGCTGCGAGTTGTTGTTGTGCCCCTACAAACACACGACAGAGGCAGAATTGTTATTGAACACAGACAAAGGATATACTAGTGCAAGAATTCGGTGGCAACAGGGTACCTTTGAGCTCAGACTTTGCTGCTGCAAGCTTCTTCTTCACGTCCTCCTTCTCTGCGGCCAATTCCTTGGTGCGCAGATGCAGAGTACGGATCGTGTTGGCGTCTTCCGCCTCCTGGAGCTTGCGATCTTCGCGCTCACGCTCCAGCTCCTTGTGGAGACGGTCCGCCTTGGCGTGCATCAAGGAAATGTTGTGCAGATACTCGGTCTTCTTCCTTGATGCTTCGCCAACAGCCTACAACAGAGTTGATTATACAAAATGCTTCCTCAAAACTATAAGTCCAGGGTTGTTTTACTAACCTTGAAGTAGGCCACCGCCCTCTCGGCGTGGTACATTCCCCTGTCGATGTGGTGTTCGTCCTCCTCCGTGTCCAAGATGTATTCAAATGTCTGTGGGTTTGGATTGAACACCGGGTCGAAGCTCCCAATGCGGAAGCTCCTGCCCTCTTCTTCGGCTCCGGTACTCTGAGGTACCCTGGGGATTTCTTCAATTATTTGCTCCGGGGTTGTTTCTTCGGTTTGCTTCCCCCTTGAGCACTCTGCTTCCGCCCCGGTTTGAGTTGTCACTGTAACGCTCGGGGGCTGCGCAGAAGACTGATCACGGCGTTCCTGCTCGGATTCTTCTATTACTGCCGCCGTGACCAGTTGTTCGAGCTCCGCCAGCACTTCCGCGCCTGTTTCCTCCACTTGGGCTTCTGCTGGTGCTGACGGGTCGGCCGGCAGAGTTGTTTGGGCTTCTGGCAGGGTTGTTTCTGGAACAACCCTGGGTTCTTCGGGCACTAAGGCCTCTGGTTCTACGGCCATGTGGTCAACCTGGGGTTCTACCCTGATTGTGGCTGCAGTTTTTTCAACACTGGAAAATTGAAGTCTGTTAGTCCTGACAGCATATTCTAATGGGTACTTCCACAACTATTTATGAAATACTTACACATTGGAGGGTCGCATGGGGATCTCTGGCTCCCCCAAGGTGAACTCCTCCTCCACCTCCTGCCCCGCCGTTGAAGGTCCTGCTGGATAGGGTTCTTCAAGAATCGGCGTTGTCCCTTCGAACGGCACGGAGGCAGGGTTGAGGATCTCATGAAGAATCTCTTCATCAGACAGTGCACGCCGCGCAGAGCTGCCTTGATGCGGCATGCTGGTTCCTATCACTCCGATGGCTATCCCCGCTGAAGTTGCAGCTACTCTGGGTTGCGGGGATACCTTTGCCTTCCCTTCTGGAATGGTTCTGGCACGGGGCTTGGGCATGGTGCGCGCTTTCTTTGGCACTGGCGCTTGAGCTTCAGTTGGCGCCGGTCTCTTGGACCTTTCTCCTCCCTTGGAGGTCGCCCCTGCCTCAGATTGGGCTTCTTCTGGGTCCTGTGGTTCAGATTTTATCATTGGCTCATCAGGATCTTCACTTTCCACTGGCTTGCTTCGGTGGACTTTTTCCCTTACCTGGGAATCCACACAGCATGCCAGTAGGGCTGCTTCCTCTGTGTTGCTTGGATCCAGAGGTGGCAGGCTTACATACAGCGTGCGTCGGGCTTCATACTATAATGACCAAGATGTTAGTTCCCCATGTTTTTTCAACAATGCAGATATGAATTCAGATAAGGAATTTACCTCGGGTGTCATGGTTATTGCGGAGATTTCTGGAATATCTGGAAATTGTTCATCAGTCATCACCAGGAATTTCTTCAAGATTTGGTTCACCCTCTTCTCTGATAAGTCCCCGGTAGCATTCCTTGAGGGGTCTGTCTCCCCAGAGTACTTGTACCCTGGGTTACAGCGTTGCCTGCAGGGTTGAATCCTCCTGAGTAGGAATGACCGGAAGACTATGGCTCCTGTTAGGCCTTGTGCCTTCAGGTCTCTGATCATGGCCAGTAGCTCAGGAATTTGTGTGGCTTCATCTACTCTGATTGTTTTATTCCAGTTCAGCTTCATCACTGGAGGATTCCCCGAACGGCCCTGCAGCTGTGGTTGGTGGTTCCAGGTGTAAAACCACTCTTTCTGCCAGTCCTTAAGGCTTTCCTTGGTGGTATAATCCAAATACGCTGCCCTCATGCCTTGGCGGAACTGGATCACGACCTTGCCCACCACTTGCAGTGGACCGCTAGAGGTCTTCACCCTAAAGAGATGGCGGAACAGGGCGAAATGGGGGTCTATCCCTAGGAAGGCTTCACACAGATGGATGAAAATGGATATATTCAGAATGGAATTGGGATTCAAATGGCACAGCTCAATCCCGTAAAACTGGAGGATGCGGCGGAAGAAATCACAGGTGGGCATACCGAATCCGACTTCATAGAAGGCCTTCCATACTGTGATTTCTTCGGTTTCTTCGGAGGGATATTCATGCCTGTGTGCGCTTCTCCACTGGCTGATCTGCTGCGCGGGCAAGAATCCATCCGCCTCTAGGGCTTTGATGTGTTTCTCCGTCAGGTTGCTGGTGGGCCAATCACTGATGGGATCTTCGACAATGGTTGTTTCCCCTGCGGGTGCTGTCTCCTCGGTCGTAACGACCTGCTTCATTGCTTCCGCCTTCCTTTTCGAGCCTTTGCCGCGGCTAGAACCTTCACCACCAGCCATTGTGATCTTTCGAGATTTGGTGGGATTGGATTTAAGTTTGGGGGAAGAAGTGGATGCTTGAGTGCGGTCTCTGGATTGTGCGAACTGCGGTTGCAGCAAACCCTAGATCTGTTTCGCGAAAGCGTATGGATATGAGGGGTCGCGGGCGGTTTATATGGGCTTTTCGAAGCAGTTACTTCGGCAAATTTCATTTTTGGTCCTTTCTTGATCCTATATTTGACTTCGTTCAAATTTAGGCTCGGGGGCTGTGGATATATTTTCAGGAAATATTTTTCTGAAAGTTTTTGAAGAATTTTACAAGACTTCGGGTTTTCTCGGAAATTGATTCTCTTTTGGTTCGGACTTCGAAAGAGCCTCGAATTTCTTCTTCAAAGATAAACGAGGCTCGGGGGCTGCCCAATTGGGCGCACCTAATCGGTGCGCACCAATCCGAACTTCGAGAAGTTTTATGAGCACATCATTACCTATTGAACAGCATGGTTGCAACTTCCAAGATCAAAGAACCCTGGCGGTCTCAAAGAACCCTGGCGGTCTCAAAGAACCCTGGCGGACTCAAAGAACTCTGGAGGACTTCAAAGAACTCTATATTCCAACAAGGCTGTTCTTCAGGAGATAAGGTGCTCGGGGGCTTGTGGGTGTAGAGTCCTGACGGACTAAACAACCCTGGCGGCCCATCCTATGGGCCGGCCCATGAACAAGACTTGACGTACAAGACAAGGAGTAGTCCTGGTCGGTTTGGATATACTGTATTAGGGAATTAGAGATAAACTTGTAAAAGTCTCCTAGTCCTATACGGTTTCCATGTAACCCTACCTCCCGGACTATATAAGGCGAGGTAGGGACCCCCCTCAAAACACGTTCATCAATACAAGATACACCATACAGGACGTAGGGTATTACGCTCCGGCGACCCGAACCTGTCTAAACCGTCTCTTGTCACCTTCGGCTCTAGATTCTCGACGACTTCTCCCAAACCCTTCTCTCGGGGCACCCCCTCGAGAACCCAGTCAGCATAAATCGCCGACACACGAGAATTGAGTTCTCATTGGGAAAAGGAACAATATCAAAGCTAGAATGATAAGGTTTTTGATATACCCTAGTATTA
Organism: Digitaria exilis; assembly: GCA_015342445.1. Taxonomy (NCBI): domain Eukaryota; kingdom Viridiplantae; phylum Streptophyta; class Magnoliopsida; order Poales; family Poaceae; genus Digitaria; species Digitaria exilis. The sequence goes on along the minus strand of JACEFO010001305.1, from coordinate 69,571 downwards.
CCAAAATCAACACCTAGCTTATTTCTCATCACATCAGACAATTCATCCCTGAATCTAGTAAATTCGGCCCATTGGGGGTTTTGTTGGGCCGAAGATTGCACATCATTCATATAATTCAAGTGAGGTGCCTGTCTATTCTGCATATCTCTATGTGCATTAAAAACATCATCGGGAACACCACCCGAATTTGCAGTATGCATAGTCGTGGAGTAAGTAGCGCCTGTTGTAGCTACTGGACCAGCACGGCCAGGAGAGACCGAGTTTGAAACAGTAGACAGCGGCAAAGGTTGCTCCGGCACGAATACCATAGCATTAGTTGAACTCATCTGACCACCAGAACCAGCGGTCTGACTGCCTGTAGCCACGGTCTGACCGCCTGTCGTGGTCTGACCGGCCGTGCTGGGTGGTGGTTGAGTCTGTCCAGCAAAATAATTCGGTGGCATACCGTAAAAAATATTACGCTCAGGTAATTCATGAGTATCTATAGATTTACCCTCCAGTTTTTCGAGTCGTTCTAATAATTGTTCAATTAATGCATCACGATCCGAAAAACCCGAAGCCATAGGAGTAGATGCAGTAGGGTGAGGTGCAGAAGTGCTTACATTGTCAATTACCTCAATTTGCCCCTTACTCATCTTGAAGGAAGGCATTACGAAGTCTCGAACACTTTTCACCGAACGATCTTCACGACCTTTCTGAAACGCCTTCAAGAACTCCGCCTCGAGATGCTTCTGGAGCGCCATAAACCTCTCATGATCTTCAACACTAGGATCTTCAAGCGAGGCCGTCACGATGTTGTCTTCTCCAACGTCGAAGCCCATAGTGCTAGGGATAGTAGATCGGTCTTCAAAAACCAGATTTCTTTCCCCAGCGGAGTCGCCAAAATATGTTGACGCACTTCTGGTCAACACACGAAAACGCTAGATCGCGCGGTCGTCAAGATTCTTCTCGTCGGAGCTCCTGAGAGCAGCCGGTCAGACCGCCTATAACAGAGGCGCCGTGAAAGCCTACGATCACAACCTCGGGAGGGACCCCGTCGGAGGCTGCGAACCTAGGGTTGTTCTAAGGTCGGCAAGGCCACTTAGAACATCCTAAAACGTCGTGGAGACGAAGAAGGAAAGCAAAGAGGTTGGAAAAGCTAGGGTTTGGAGATAAAAAGTAGATCAATGATTTGTACGATTGGGTAGAGGTCCTCAATCGGCCACGACCCTTTATATTTATAGGGTGGGGAGGTCTTGCCCCACAAGGAATCAAGGTTAGACCACCTGGCATATTGCTAGATCGGCTACAGGGCCAGCCGGTCTAACTGCGTGTACAGGCGGTCTAGACCGGCTGTCCCAGCCTGATCAGCTTTAAGCCATTTTTGGTCGTCAACACTAATGTCAGAGCTGTTGTGTATAAAGCCGATCTGGCCTCAAGGGTAGGTCCCCTTGGTGGGTCCCACATGGGATAAAAAAAATCAAAGCACACGAGGGAGTTGCCATTGGTGCGCAAGAGGCAGCGTCAGAAGTTTCTGTCCTTTGCTGATTTTTCTATCCCTTGAGGCCCGACCATAAGCTTGAGGGCGGCCTTTATGCTTTTTGCTTAGGACCTTCCCTTAGGACCGACGCTGGAATGTATAAGGTCGACCATAAAAAGCCTAAGACCCCCTTATTTCCAACACTAGTGATGCCCTTAGGGATGTGGATAGAATCGGTAGTGAATTCCAATCTATGATAACGGATTGACTATATCAACCAATCCAACGCAAAGCAGAGTAAGATTACTAAACACCTAACAAGCTAAGCAGAGCGACACCTAAAATAGATCTAATCGGCTATAACAGGTCTAAGATAAAGAGCAGACAAAAAGCTCAATATAACTGGTTCTAAGCTGGATAAAGGTTGAATAAAATCTAAACGAAGTAACAGCGATACACCGATTACTAAAGCCTAGATGTCTATTCAATAATGGTTGAATAACTCCAAACGAAGCAACAGTGATGCGTCGGTTGCTAAAGCTTAGATCTTACTCAGTAATATGAAACTTGCAGGCAAGCCTTGGTATCGAGATCACCCTCAACGTGCTTAGAAGAACTCGCGAAAAAGAAAAAAGACAAAGTTGTTGACAATGTATAAAATTGCATGAAAGTAGATGTAGTATATTGTAAAGGTTTTGTTGTTGTGGTGTATACAAAATTTTTCGACAATGTATCAACATCACCTTCTATGACTAGGACTCTCAGGTATTCTATATTTAAAACAATCGACTCTCTATTTCGGTCCATCTTTAGCCCATCTGACGGCCTTCTCTGTCCTGGTCCATATGCCTTGCCATGTTATCGTATCCTTCTCCATCTTCACCATGGATTCCGATTCCGACCCGTGTCAACCTCCATGCCACCTCTGATTTCCGCTTTCCTTCGGATTTTGATTCCGATTCGACCTGCACTATCCTTGCCTTATCTTAACGCCGAGTCAAACACATGTGTCAAAAACCATTGTCAACACATGCCCCCCTAGTTTTGGAACATATCTCAGGATCTGTTTCAAAACTATCGATTCTGATTAATCAAGCTCTGTAATCCCTAGGTCAAGGCACTATCTCCTTTTCTTTGCTCCCTCCTACTTTTGTATCCACTCTAGGGAAACAAGTCTAAGGTATATTTATCTAAGTGAGTTTCTCACCTATCTTTAGTATCTCGCTAATTTACTTTATGTTGTTAGTAGTTAGTCCTTTGCTATGTTTGATCTGCGGGATCCCTTGTCTGCACGAGTTAGCAAGTCTGCTCGTTTGGGGTTTCTTCTTGCCTTTCCGGGAGGCGGAAGTCAGTGTCTTGATAGCATAGGCATGGTGCCTAATCAAGGAAGTCAAATTTGGTTGTGTTACACCCCATGGTACCGTAGTTGTAGGCGGCAGGTGGTGACAGTCTTGTCCGTCCCTCGTAGTCCATCACGTTTGGGTGTTCTCATAACAGTAGTGCAGATTGTCGTTGGATCCCCCTCTTCTCCCTTTCTGATATCCTTCCCTTTCAGCCATTGAAGTAGATCGAGTAGTGAATAGCTAGCTAACTAGAGAATCGAGTAGATTAACAAGACTTCGGCCCCCTGTGCTTCTTCCTTCTGGCCTCTGGTGGGTCTGGTTAAATATTTCTAAGCTAGTCAACCCTATCATTCCATGGATTCGATATCCCAGGTTTTTACTCCCCTGGTGTAAAGCTACTTCGGTCTTTGTGTGCTTGAAGAGTGATTCGTATGGAACAATGGGAGGTGGCAGTGCGCACCATGGATCCGAGCAGCAGAGGTGCGGCGCCAGCGGAAGGAGCAGGGGAGGTAGCAGCGGAGTGAGAGAGGATGAGGAGGAGCTGGAGCTGAACGCAGAGGCCCACCTACGCTGGCGGCAGGTGGACGGCTGTTGATGGTGAATAATTCCAATTGATCATCAACATCTCGGGAATAAATGGAGGTTTTGCATAAGGTTCCATGTAAAAAATAGAAGAAAACCTGAGAAAAACGGGCTCCCCTACCACGTCTTCGATCCGTGTGACACAAACACACATGCAGAGCATCCTGTCTGGGAATTTGCAGTTGGTTCATCCGATGGATACTGAAAGGCCTTGTCACGGATCGGGAGGCCCGCCTGTCGGTCCAAACAGACTCCACTCGAGCAACCGCCAAAGCAACCATCACCAGGGCGTGATCCAGAGCGTTCACAACAAAAGGCGTTGCATCGAGTGGCTGAGCCTGGCCGGCCCAGGTCCATCTTCGGATGGCGGTTTGTTCAGTTGGAACGAAGGAAGAGCTGGACCTAGGGTTTGGGGAATATGTGTGACTTATATACCATGTGAAATCGATTCGAACCGTCGGATTAGTTTGAACGACCAGGATAAATTGGGCCTTAGCAAAAAATGAGCTGGGACATGTAGGCAACGACCCAAAGACATGTTTATGGCCCGTTTAGTATTATTTTTCTATTTTTAACTAAATAATGTATCATTGTGCAACAACTTACTAAGATAATTTTATCTAATGTTTCAATACATTTTTTACATGAAATAGACTACGCAAATACTATTGTACAGGAGTTTCATAAATTTTTGAACTTATTTACTATTTTCTATCATTTAAATGAATTTCTATATGGTTACCAAATTAATTCCAAATTGAACCACACATGCACCTAATAAAATATCAAAAAAATACAGAAAACTTCTATTTAGACTCATGTGTTCCGTTCAAGTCTACTTTGCAGGAGATAGATGAAAAATCCAATTATATTCTATGGATAATTCAAACTTCTTTCACCAAATCACCACATAATAATTAAGATAATATCTAAATATGGCCGAAAAATTCTGAAAATTGTCACTATAGCTTTGGTCCATAAGCTTTCCATAAACAAACTAAGATACTTTTCATAAAGTAAAATCATACATTGTTCACAAAAAAATATACCTTTATTAACTTAATTATGGTTTAACCTACCCCCTTAAAAAGAATCTCGTCCCGAGATTCGGTTGGGGAGACTAGAGGAACTTTTCATTGGGAGAAAGACGCACTACTCAAACACAACAACGACATGGGAGATAAAAGAACATGATTCGAAGATGGTAGATGATACAAGGTTCACAACTTGGAGATGATAACTGATACAAGGTGTCTCGTACAATTTTAACGTCGCTCATGTGGGAGCGGGCGATAAATGTAGATATGGAAAGCTAAGAGCATCAAGATCAGGCATACAAGGCAAAAGTAATACACCGCTACTGTCCAGTGAACTCTAGGGCCAATCGGGGGGAAAGAAAGGGGAAGCCATGGATGGTGGTGAAAAGTCAAACCCTTCACTCGTCGACTTCAATCTTGCGGAATCCTCTGGTGGCTTCTGCTTGAACTCTTTCTTCGGTGAGGTTGGTGCCGTGGATCTTTGTGAAGCGACAAGGTGAGTTGCGGAGGGGGGCACTTCGTCGTGGCTTCACGAAGAGGTGGAGGCGGAGCTTGCTTGTCGAGGAATGGAGCACATGGTGAGGATGGATGACTTGGGTACCGTGGGGGTCCCCAGAGAGAGGCTCAAGTGGAGCGGGTTGGAGTGATGGTATTCTTTGGAAAGGTTGCTTTTATCGACGGCCGGAGTGGAGCAGCGATAGTGGCGTGTCGACAACAGGAGGTAGAGACCGGCAGGGTAATGGACTGATGGTGGCGCGTGGCATGGTAGTGGCCGGCATCAAGATTCCCTAGGTGATGGGACGACGGTACGATGGCGGGTGCATGGGCGACGACCATCAACAGTGAGAAAAATGATGTGGACCGATGAAGCAAGACAGTGTAGGAGACGCACGAATATAGAGGGGTCAAACTGGCCCTTGAGACCCTGCAGTGATGGCGGAAAAAATAGGAGGCAAAGGTGATCTTTGAGACTGTAGACAGTCATGGGCAAGGTGCTTAACCAACTAGAAGTCTTAATTAAAAGATGATCTACCCACTTTTGTATCAACAAGAACAAAGAATAAACTCCTTAGCATTTTCCTAAGAGAAAAGGGAGGGTTAATCAACAACGAGGTTTTGAGAAGACAATAGTGCCTATTAGATTTTTAAAACAAGCACACATCATACTAAACGATCATGGAATGACGTTACACGGGGTTGCTGACCAAATTCCAAGATGAGCTAAAAGGTGCAACAAGAATGTGGCAATAAAAGATTTGCTTACAGCAATGAGGGAGTACACCTAAAAAAGGTGGTGTGGTATGGAAATTTTGGAAAATTCTTGCTCAAATTTTTATCTTAATTGTCAATTTGCCAATCTCATGCACATTACTATGGTATACATGGCATGTTCATGATGAGGTGCACATGATATTATACACATGCACATGAGCGTATGATGCATATGCTTATGAGAGTATTGTGTACATGTCGTGATGCAAGTTAGTGTACCCCACGCCACACAATTAAAACTCATTATTGCGGAACAATTAATGAGAGTAAGGAAGTACCAATTTGGGTTGTCGGATAAAGGTCTTTGCGAGTCATATTCACACATACCGAGATACCAGTGCGCTCCTAGTGACTCAAGCGTGTGGCTGCAGCACACACGAAATCCTAGGTTCCATCACGGCACCATAGGTTAGGGAATACAAAATCACAATAAAATTCAGAGGGGACAACCCAATTGACACCAGGAGGGAGAAAGAAAGCAATGGTGAGTTATGATGTGCACGCCCATAGCCACTTAAAACTTTATCATGGTGCAAAACGACATGTTAATGGTATGCAATGCCCATGCACATGAATTACTTATAAAGGAATAAAATGTACATTGTATCTATAACTGATTGTGCATAGAAAAGTGATATTCACCTAATTTTGTGTATTCAATTCATTTATTTATATTTTCTTAAGCAAGAACAGGAGCAAGGGATCCAAGGATCGACAAGTCAAGTTAATGCAGTATATTGTATCAATGCCAAGGAAAGCTGAGTGATCAAAATAGCATAGGCATGAGAGAGCTGGTCAAAACATTTTAATCAAGGTATGAGTTTAGAGTGGACGGAAACAACAATAAAGGAGGTAGAAAGGGTTAAATGTTAACTCATCTTCAATGTAAGGAGGCAGGTTCACTCTGGATATCCGTACATGTCCGTCATTGGTTTTGGCCATCACATAAATACCACATAGCCTTCCTACATTTAAGGTTTGGATCACACCATTATACTAGTAGTTTACGTCAATGCTCATGTCGAAAGTGCATACAAAGGCTAAACTTCGGTTTATATATCCTCCTATTTCGTCATAAGAGGAACAAGAGAACAAAAAGGGTTCGACCAAAGAGAGTAAAGTAAGTTTGTCGATACTTCATTGCTTGGAAATAATTGTAAGAGGGAAGGGCATGTGTGAAACATTTTGGAGCTTGAACCTATTTCTGGACAGCACAAGTGTTATCGGAGAAAATCCGTAGTTCTAAGCTCCAACACTCAAACTACTCATCTTCAGTCAAGATCTATGAAATTTAGTAAGATATAACTTTTCTATTTATCTCAAAGTCTGATCCAGAGATTAAGTAGGTCGAAATATCCCATTTAGACCTCCAAGTTTTTGTGGGATTTCAAGCAGACCGGCCATAGAAATTTACCTATAAATCTAGTTTCCTTATTCTTTTGGGGCTCAAACGTTGTGAATTTCCAGCCATCATTTAGCCCAGAAACATCATCACCAAGGGGGTAATTAATTTGACAGACATCCTACTAGTAGGTTATGAAAAAGAATATTATGAATCCAAAATTTCTAACTGCAACTTCAGGTTTCTTAATTTCAATATGAGTAATACAAAAATTCTCAAACCTGACCAGTATATTCTTTGCATGTTTCTTATAAGGATGGTATTATGTGGAATAACTAAATATGACCTCAATAGGTGTCAAACCTTAGAGTTTTGTACTAGCTATGCTCAAATTTTCCAGTTTCGCTTATCCCAAGAGGATGAAAGTTTGTCAAGCTTTAGTACACTCCAACATGAACATGTTTGGTATTTAATAATTTTACATTAGATTAGTATTAACAGGGCTCAAGTGTAGCATCAAGTGATAGATTAATTTAGAGCAACTTTCTTACTGAAATTTTCCCTAGATGACATCAGGTCCTTAGTTTAATTAATTTAACTAGTAGAAGACCAACTTCTAGACACACCTTACGTGAGTGCCTTGTACTGATTTTTGGACCAAGGTTATAAGAGGAAAAGTGTGCGGTTTGTTTTACCTTACAACTTTCATTAAGACTAATTCTTAAGTTCTAAAGTGATTTTTAAAGTTTGTAATTTCACCCCAATTTCCCCTTTTTCGTAATGTAAGAATTTCTTATGTCATCTCACTTTTTTTTGGTCTTGTCTTGCCTTTCTTAACTTAATTGTAGCTTAATTAAGTGTTTAAGATTAGAGATGTTGCAGCAGAGCTAGCTACAGTGAGGTGGCTGCCATCTGGACAAAAGGAAAGGTCCAAAAGTGAGAACCAACATGGTTTCAAGGAAAGAAAACATATTCTGGACAGTTTAGGAAAAGTGTCATAACTCAAAATCTACAGACCCCAAATTTCCCAAACTTGGCCAGAATGTGCATTAAGTAATTTCAAACAAGTTTCATTTTTAACTCTCGGGCAAAAACTGCTGTTAAGAGGGCATAAAAATTCGATTTCTAACTTGTTGTTCCCTGAATATTCTAGCAGACAGGGGGTTGTCATTTTAAGCATAACTCAATTTCTACTTCATTAATTGCTCTAAGATTTCAGCAGTAGAGACCAGATAACATTTGAAACAACTTTTATGTTGAACATTTTTGCATCTGACCACGTTTTCAGGTTCAAAATAACGATTATAATCAGAACTGTTCTCAGCGAGGTTTCAGCACATTTCAGTGGATGTTATTCAAACTTTTTTGACGGGTAGTTCAATGAACATACAACATTACTTAATGGAGTTTCAGAGAATTAATGATGCTCGAGCGACCTATTCGCTCTCACTAAATACACATGCCAATAAACTTTGGCCTATGGAGTTAGTGCCGGTGGCAAGGCAATATTTGTCTCTCCGTCTATTAACTAGCCGGATTTTTCTAACCGTTCAACTTACGAATCGTGGTTAGCGTACCTGCAGAAGATTCCATTCCAGAGCATTTATAGTGAGCCTCCCATGCCAGCACTCATGGAAGCATTCCCATTCATTACTACCCACTATAGAGCTGGCACCCGGACGTTCAACATTGAACGAGCAATGCTTCATACATCACCAAGGTGGCGTATTCACTTCCCATACCGTCGCCTTATGAGAAACCCCGAGGAGACATGGCTCGAGGTCCATGGCCATGATCACCATCACACGGCTCGATGAACTTACCAGACTTACCATAGCATAGGTGCGTCGTTACAGAGTTTAATCAACAATATTGAAATGACAGAATGGAAAGTGCTGGAAGTCAGTACAATATATATAGTTAGCCACCTGTTATAGCGTGATCCCATAACCCACATAGGCTTCACGCTATATACTTAATCCTTAGCGATCCTTATGGATAGAATTACATCGCAAGTGCACGGCAGAAGCGACTGTTGGCAAGTTTTATTCAAAAATGTTTATTTAAGGTCGGTTGCTCTCTCTGGAGCACATATTTCGGCTCTGATGCCAGCTGTGGCGGACCATTTCGAAATTATCCCAAGTACCCTACGGAACACTAACAAGTAGTCAGGCGCTTAATCTAGAATAAGTTGGAGCGCCATTGGATTATTCCCGATTAACCACGCTTTCCGATCGAAACAACACGCGCGCCCATACGAAGGTGAGTCCCAGAGATTACAACATTCCACAAGTTTAACTTAACATAAATAGTCCCAATAAGTTATTACAAACCAAGTCTGAATTTGAAATAAATGTCTGAGAGTTCAACGCAGCGGAAATCAACTAACGATGATAAATAGCAACACCACGATGAAGTCGTCCATGGTGCTACTCCTCACGATCCTCGGAAGAGGACGGAACCCACTCGACGTGCCAGCCAAGAGGAACCTGGGCAGGCCAAGTGACAGCGTTCACATATCCATCCAAAGCAGTACCTAAAATAAGAGCCACAAGCAAGGCTTAGTATACTAATACTCAACAAGGCTTAACCCGTCGAGTGAAAACTACATCACTGACTCCTAGACATGAGAGACTTTTGGCTGGTGGGTTTGTTTTGCCAGAAAGCAACTAAGAGTGGATCCTTACTTTCATTATTTAGCATCAAGTTGTAGTAATGTTAACCATTCTAGATGAGCAACTTTTCTAAGCATACAAGTGTTGCAATACAATTTAATACAAACAACAAGTTCATGATTCTCGTAGTTTCACTTGTTACTCAATGTAGCACAACGGTGAAGCAGTCTCATTAACCGTGAGAAGCGGACAATTCGAACTGAATTTCACTACCTAACCAGGGAAACCCAAACACACGGATATTGCTTGCTATAAAAGGCACAAGCTCTACCCAACCTTTCCTGTCAATCTATAGTTCGGAACCAACTTCCACTCCCTTAGGATACAAGGTTATCGGATACTCGCGGACACATGCCTACCGATCTCACACATGTAGCCACTTGTGTACGGAAAGGGAAATAAATTTCCAAGGAAAGAAGGCTATTGGACCTAGCTATATCAATCGGGTACTGCGCTTACCGGAGCCCAAACTTCAGCATGTGTGTGGCACGTTCAAAAACTTAACACACAGAATCACACGTTACAACCTTAATCCAATTGTCATTCACGGACAGGAGATCTACACATACCATCCCACCCGTCCATCCTTACGATTCCAACATAAGTAGAGACAAGCAACTCCTATATATCGCGAGTGACAAGAAATCACTCGAATTGTAACAGTCCTAAGAGCGCTGCACTATCGACCTTACCATACTAGTATTTCAAGATATGGGTACTAGAATTATGCAACTAGGGTATCCAAACAACTCCTTGAAACGTAAATGCACAAGCATAAATAATCTATAGTTGCACAATTTAAAAGTTAGGTTATGCTATGGGGCTTGCCTTCTTGCACTACGTTGACTTCGGGCTCCGGGTCAACTATAATGACGTTCACACCACCTTCTGGAGCTCCTTCGATGGCGTGGACGAAGTCGTACGTACCATCAGCGAGAGTGCCGTCTACATGAGATGCACAAGTTTGAATGTCGTTGCATATTTTGTGATCTAAAGACAAAGGCACTGAAGGCCACATTCACCTAGACATTTTAGTGATCTATTATTTTCTTCCCAGAATTAGAGAAGGGGTGTGGTGCGAAGCTTAAACCTACACGATGGTGATTGTGTACATATATAAACCATTCAGATTTGATTTCCTTATAAAAGTATTCTCTTCTGAAATCTAAAAGAGTGGGCATCCAAGTTTCATTTAATTCAACACACATGTGATACTCGCCTTTTTATTTCCCACGATTGAACTCTAGTTTCCTTCCCATTATTGTTTCTCTGGTTTGGTTCATCATTTTATGCTACAAACTTTATGGCAGTTACAAGGTATAAGAGCTAAGCTCACTCCAAAATTCAGCTAAAATAGAGTTGCAGAATTTATTAAAAATGCCACAAGTTACTTCTCCTATATCTAATATTAAATAATATAAAATTTAAAAAAAACAGAGCCAAAAATAAGGTTTAACATTTTTCGTGCATGTTCAAAAAAGTTTCTAAGCCTCTGGTAGAAGTTGATAATTATTTGCGGAAGGAATTATTGTTAAAAAATCCAGAACTAAACTACGACAGAAAACACAAAATAATTAATAACAGGAGCTACAATGCATATTTTAGGTCTCCTTTAGGCACAAAGCCACTACAAACTGGACAAGCAACATGTCCAAAATTCAGCTACAGAGGAGTTCAGGATTCCAAATGGTGCACAAATTACTTGAAAAGTTTTAATTTTAATTCAAAAACTATTCATCAAAAGTATAAATATGCAAACATGGGGTTGCAACCTCACGAGTCCAGGAAATATTTATTTGCATTTTTTGGATTTTTCTATGATTTTTAGTTGAATTTTGAAGTTTCTAGCTTTAACCCAAGGTCTGAAGATTCGACTATTACAAATAGGTCCTCGAAATTTACACTGGGAACCCTAAAACTATTTGGACGACCGTAATCGGGTCCCTAGGCGGAAACTGAAGCTCGGCGAGCTCGATTCCGGCGAGGGGAGGCCGGGATGAGGGCACTGGAGGGATAAGGGGCTCACCATAAGATGGTTTTGTGCAGGAGTCAAGGTCGGAGGTGGCCCGGAGTGGGCCGACGGCGTCGGTGGCGATGGCGGGCTCAAATCCGGCGAGGGTGGTGGCTGGAGTGGTGGGGATGCAGATGGGGAAGGTAGAGAGGAGATAGGGGAACTCGTTCCCGTGGTCAATTTGTGCGGAGGAGGACCGAAGGTGGGAGCTCGACGGTGATCTCGAGCTCCAGGCGGCAATGGTGATCGGCGGCTCTGCTGGAGGTGAGGGAGAGCGGCGCTGCTCGGCAGAGGAGGCTTTTCGGGTGGAGGAGAGGCTTGGTGTGGGATTGAATCTACTGGTGCCGGGCTCGGGTGGAGGAGAGGCGGGATATTGTGCTCCATCGAGAGCAATGGAGGTTGCGGCGGTAATGAGGAAAAATGGCTAGGGTTTGGAGGCCAAGAAGGGGGCGCCGGAGCTTGGATTAAATAGGTGAAGGGAGGGAGGGCAGTGAGGGCATTTCGCGTGGGCAGAGGCTCGTCGTCCGGTGAGGTGCTGCGACGTGGAGAGCGCCGACCATCGCTGCCCATCCAGCGAGAGAGAGAGAGAAGGACAAGAGGTGGAAGAAGGGTGCTGACAGGTGGGGCCAGGATGTAAGTGAGAGAAAAAGAGAATTCGATTTAAGAGTTTGGCTCAAAAATAAATAGTCCCCAAAGTCCAAAAATGACAAGTAAATACATTTTGGGAAGCTTAGATCACAAAGGTTATTGTGGAAGTTCAAAAGGTTACAAACTCATTGTGGCTTGGTCACATTTTAAATTCACAAAGGTTTGAATTTGAATTTGACACCAATTTTTAGCACTAGAATATGAACTCCAAAAATATGGGAAGAAATATTGTAAATTCATCATTTGGTATCTAATATTTTATGAAATTTTTTCTTACATAAGAAAATTTGAACTTTCTTCACAAGTCATAATTGTAATCCAATTTCAATTTCAACAATTGAAATGCTTACAAAGCTTTTTGGAACAAGAAGGTAAAAGGGAAAGGTGCTTTATTTTGCATACTAATCCATCTTCGTAAGACCAAAACTCAAGTTTTAAATAACTTACTTGTTCTGTAGTGTTAGTCCAAGTTTTCCCCCTTTTTCCATAGGTTGGTAAAATCATAACTTATTTTCCATTGTTTTGCCTTATCTTACCTTTATTAACTTAATTATAGCTTAATTAAGTGCTCAACATCAGAGATGTTACAGGTAACACTGCGCCGAGCCTGCTTCTTCTTGTGCATCTGCAAGGTTAGTCTCTTGACAGAGTAGAGGGCGAGAGTCGGGCTCAGCAGCTCAACTTCTTCCCTATACCCATGATAACACATATAAAGGGAACTATCTGACCCTTCCTACATCATGTGACCCAGGACAAAGTGTTCTACACCAATAACAGTTTGGTACTCCTCCATCATGGGCAAGTATGCCAACTGAGCATTAGTCAGAACCCCGACATATGTGGCGATACAAGTCAACAAAGAAGTGATGTCTATCGGGATCTGGGCAAAGACCAAGCTCTGCCAGTGGGTGAGCATGCTCAAGACAGGGGAGTACTTAGTCTTCTTAGCCATGGCATAGAGAGAGTTAAGCTCATAGGTCAAGCAAAGACGCAAATGGGAACGGGAGTGGACCACCATAACAATCCACTTCACCAAAACCGAAGTTTGGGGTTGTGAATGGAACTGATGCTGTTCTTAGCACTGTAGGGCTCAGTGGAAATCGAGCCCCACCACGATGTTCTCTGATATCTATGATCAGCACTTAGAATGTTGGGGTTGATGAAGCACTTTTTATGGAAGCCAAGAGCCAAACTATGTTCACCGGCACTCAAGGTAAATTCCTCATTAAAGAAATGAAAACTAATGGATGTTTCATTTCCATTTGATTCAATGTGAAGGGTCATAAAAAAACCATTGTTAAGAGGGAGGAACCTTGCTTGGTGATATGGCAAAAGTTGGTCCAGCTGGCTTGCTTGAAAGCGTGATGCATATCCCAGCCTAATCCCGTCCTAATTAGGAGGGCAGGCTCAAAGTGCTTGGCGTGGGCGTCGTGCGCGATCGGAGTAGCTCCAAGGCACTCCTCTCATACTCATTCTTGAGCACAATCTGGCCGATCCTGGTCAAGATACGAATACTGAGCGGTTGCCTTTGCACGACAGGGGTGTATCCTGTCGTGACGTCTCCTCATGTTGAGACGAGCCAGGGACATGGCATCCCTGGATGACCCCGTGTCACGAGAGCATCGTGAGCTGCTTGGTGTCATCTTCTTTGTGACCTTCCGAGCTGCATCAGCCACTTTGCCCAACATGATGACTACAAAAGGTTAGCTATATGAATACCCGAAGGAATATGATATGTTGGCGGGTTAGCAAAATGGTCAGTTGTTCTTGTGGGACATTACCCTCCACAACACGCTCATGTTCTTGCCAAATTTATTAAGCAAATGGGAAATATTGTTTTTGTGATTAGTGGTTAAGCAAGCATGGACAGCATAACCGCTAGACCTTTCTCTTTATTGGTGGAATGGACAAGATTAATCCCTAAGCTTATTCTCTAATGAGGCTTAGCAACCTTGCTTAAGGGATGAAAGAAACTAGGAAGCGAGAAATAAGCAGAAGGGGGAGCAACTTCTACTCACGACGAGGAGGAAGAACAGCCCGCGCCTAGCTTTTATAGGCACGGCGAAGTGGGTGGCCGGCTGGCCTGTGAATGGTGGCAGAGGAGCCACGTCGGCGGCCTACGCGTAGAGTCCTGCTGCTTGTGCTTGAGGTTGGTGGCGATGCGACACGAAAAGAGGGCAGCTGCCGGCCCACCGTGGATCGACACACCTCACGACGCCCAAAAGGCTAGCGGCTCAATACGTCCAAGATTTCCACAACATATCCAATCTACAAAGAATACAAGATACACCAACATACAGGAACAAGATACCCCAACATATCCCTACTTGGATATGTACACTACTTGGGGTATCTCCACAACATATCCCTACCGTGGGGCATGTGTCGAGAATCTGCCGTTGAACTCGATGGCACAAGTCTACACCGTCTTCGACATCAAGATTGAGAAATGCATTATTTTCATCTTTGGCTCCTGGATCTGCCATTGCCGATCAAGACGGCGTCTCCATCGCCGCGTCACAGAAACAGGGTGCCGGTAATTTTCTCTCCAACGTGGTTTACGCCGTGTCTCGTCCTTGAAGATCCCAGGCAGATCGCGACGGTGTCCTTCGCATCGGCTCGGCAGACACTTCGATGTCGAGTTCATGATCATCGGGCAGGCGTGATCGTCATCGCCGGATCGATCTACTTGCAGTTCCATCCTTCGCGAGCACGTTACCTATCTAGATGGCCTCGTCGAGTCCAAGTCGAACTTGACGATCTGATGTGCGGCAGGTGACACGTGCTCTGCTCGGGCGAAGCTCCGAAGGGCAGAACGCAGCCGTCGCCGCATCTGATGGAGCAATGGAAAGAAAGAAAAAAAAGATTCGATCGCCACTACTATTCCGTACGTGAGGAGGATTGCCATAAGGCCACATGTGTCCATTGGTTCGTGCATAGGCTGACATGATGTCACCTCCAATTCGTGTTGCAACCTCAACCGTGGGCAAACACGACTCCAGCTTTGCGGCTCCATCGGCACATCGCCGTAGACGGCTACTTCAATTCTACCGTGGAACTCTCCGCGGCAACACGCAAACGGTGTTCACGACAACTAAAGCTCGTGCTAGTGCTACAACGTCGACGACTACTTCAACTCCGTCATGATGTCCAACACGTCAACGTGCGGTTGACGTCCATGGATCCTCACCCCGACTCAAGTTTGTGCAGCCACACAGACGCATCGCCGACAACTTGGCTCGTTTCCAAAACAACTCCGATGAGTTGACCTTCAACTTCAACTAGTTGACATTCTCCGATGAGCGGCATGGCTTCACCGTTAATTACCACGAATCAAGCTAAGTACTTGTTTCAATTTTTCTTTAAATTTAATTTCTCATATTTTGTATCTACATATTTGGATACACGTCGACATTTTCCACAAGTCAAGCCACGAGCTGTTGCTCGAGGGCTAGTCCATGAGCAGACAACTATGCCGTGCGTTCCATACCATCGCCAGTTTCTCTATTCACACAAGCTGCGCCTTCGTCGATCTTTGTCTCCTCTTAATGGTCACTAATTTACCCCAAACCTCCTCTGTTAACATCTAACGTCTCAACCAGGCAATTATCATATATAAATGAGGAGAGGCTAAATAGAGGTAAGGTGCATGTACCGCACGCACGGACTGCTAGGGGAAATTACATGGCCTAAACATGAGCTTCACATTTGTCCGATGGGTTCAAACTATCCTCGCTGACATATTTTATGGGTTCAAACTACCCTCCCTGATTTCTTTTATGGGTTCAAACTACCCTCGCTGACTGCTTTTTGCGCTTTCTACGCTTTTGGCGACCCACATATCTTGCTGAATTTATTTATTTAGTGCATTTGAATATTTCATATTATGTACTACATAATATTTTATTTTTTCAGGTTGGTCTCTAAATGACAATTCTCCAGGCTACTGGTGCGCCATCACAGTTCCATGGGCTCATAAGCTCGGGGGCTAAACGCCACGACGTCAGCCGAAAACTTTGACCCACGCGGTAGGGGTTCTTTCTCTAATTGAGAGAACTCCAACCGAACGTGGTAGGGGTTCTTTCTCGAACTGAGAGAACTCCAACTGAAAGTGGTAGGGGTTCTTTCTCCAACTGAGAGTACTCCAACCGAAAGAACTCCTACCAGGATAACTCTGCCTATTTTCTCCAAACCATAAGTCCAGATCCTTAATTCGATTTAACAAATTGGATCAAGGCTCGGGGGCTGCGGGTATATATCCAGAGGTTCTCCGAAAACTTTTTGATTCTTAAAATGAATCTCGGGGGGCTACGCCGGGGTTTCAAACGAACTCCAACTCATGCGAAATTGAAGCTCTTCGGCAAAATTTACTGAAGACCCTCGAATTCCTTTTCAAAGCAAAACGAGGCTCGGGGGCTACCCAATTGGGTACACCTATTTGGTGTACTCTAATTAGATTCTCCAAAAGTTCTTGAGCACATCAAAGCCTTCACACAACCAGCTGAGGATACTTAAGACGAGAAAGAAGTCCAACTGCTGCTAAAGAAGTCCAACTCGCCTATATTTCAAGATCCACATCAAGGCTGTATGTCAGGCAATGAAGTGCTCGGGGGCTTGTTGGGTATAGATATCTAGATACCCTAGGGTTTCCTATTTTAGTTAGGATTTCCTATTTTGGAACCGACTAGAATACTTTCTATGTAACCCTACCCCCTGGGATATATAAAGGAGGGTAGGGGTCCCTAGATCGACACACCTCACGACGCCCAAAAGGCTGGCGGCTCAACACGCCCAAGATCTCCACAACAGATCCAATCTACAAGGAATACAAGATACACCAACATTAAGGATGTAGGGTTCCTCACCTTGAGGCCCGAACCTGTCTCAATCGTGCCTCTCGTGTCCCTTGCCAACATCTTGTTCTTGATTTTCGACGGCTTCCCTAGTCTCAATTAGATCTACACTACTTGGGCTACCCTCTAGTAGGATCGCCGGTCTAAAACACCGACACTATGGATAAATTTATATTGAACGAAAGAAATTTAAACTACCCTATATGCAATAATGCAATTGAGAATTCAAATTAAAAGGATACATCCTATGGCAAGGGCTCGCGTTTCATGTCCTGAGCTGGACATTTCTTACCTTTTGGTAGTATGGCGTCGTTAGGGGGCAGAGCTTTCACTCGCCGTACTTTCTTGGTCGGCGAAGTCTTTTCAACCTTCTTTTGATCGGCATCCAGAACTTTCTTTCGTTGGATTCTTCGCATGGCATTGATGTAATTATGCCGCTTGATCTCCTTTAGCTTCAATGATTTGATTGAAGACTTAAGGGTAGCGATGGTCGAGGTTGATGGAGTATCTTGCTTCATCTCAGTCTCTTTCAGACCAATGGCTTTGATTTGTGCACAGCTCTCTACCTTTGGTCTGAAGGCGAACTTCTCCTCGCACCCATTGATATTTAACTGGATTTTTCGGCTCCCACGTCGATTTTTGTATTGGTGGTGCACAAGAACGGCCACCCAAGAATGAGAGGTGTCTTGGCATCGACCTCCATGTCGAGGACGACAAGTCGATGGGAACGAAGAAGTTGCGGATTTTCACCAGAATATCATCCGCATTCACGAAGGATAGCGAATCGATTGATTTGCTAGCTGCAAACACATAGAAGTAGGTACAAGGGAATGATGATTAAGTTGGTCATACACCACCTTGGGCATGACGCTGAGCTAGCTCCCAAGTCACAAAGCGCTCTCTGAAAAGGCTGTCCCAATCGAGCAAGCGATTTTGGGACACCCTGGGTCTTTCTTCTTCTTCTCCGGGAGGCGATTGAGTATAGGTGCGCTACACCCCTCCGTGAGCCGTACTACCTTGGTGGTTGGTAAGGTCCTCTTGCTGCCAATGATATCCTTGAGATACTTGGCATACGTGGGTACCTGGATCACGTCAAGAAGCGGGATATTGACATATAGCTTCCTGATTACCTCGACGAACCATTCAAACTGGTCGTCGGCCACCAACTTCCTCCTCAGTTATGGAAATGGTAAGGTGGTCGTATCATGATAGTCTCGAGGAGTCTTTGGGACTTCCTTGGCTTCCTCCTGAGCAGCTTTAGCTAGCTCGACTGCCTGCTCTCGGTCATCCAGCTCGGTAGTGCTGGCGGTTCCACGCCGAGTACCTGCACCCTATGGATAGGGCGGGTCTTGCGTAGTCACTGTGCTAACATGCTCCTTAGCGGGAGCCTCCAGTTTCCCAGGCAACTTCCTAGTATTGGGGTTAGGACAAGATACAGCCAGCTGAGCTACATGAGTTCCAATCATTTTATTGAAGCTCAGTTGGTTCTTTAAGGCATAATTAAAACCTTCTATTTGTGTGGCTATGCTTTCCATAAGTTTGTCATTAGCAAGAAATTTCTTACTAATGCTATCATTTATTTGTTTCTGGCCATACCAAATATCTTTTAAAGAAGGCTGAAAATAATTGCCGAAATTCATACCTTGCTATTGATCGAAGGGGAGGTTGGGCTTAGAGTTCCATCCTTGTTGTTGTGGACAAAAACCAGAGTTATTAGGATTGTTCCCGATGAAGTTTACATCCTCCAAAGTCATCGGGCAGATGTTGCCCGAGTGCCTAGAATCACCACATGTTTCACATGTGATCCAAAAATCTGCTATCTAGGTCATCTCCTGGCTCGGAGATTCTAGTCTCTTCATGAGAAGGTCCATCTTGGTGGCGAGCATATCAATAGAGTCGATCTAGTGGACTTCCTTGGTGTGGGTCGCCTGCCTATCACCCTTACAACTCTGATTGGCGGCGATCTTTTCTACGGGCGTTTTCGCTCGTGCTACATCAAGCGAGCGGAATGCTCCTCCCAGAGCTGCATCTACGTGCTCTTGGGATCTCTCATTTAGGCCATGGAAGAAGTTTGTCGAACTATGGCTGCTGATGATTTTCTAGGGAGGGACGCCCTGCGTCTCACAACCCTTCCAATTCGCTCTGGATTTGGATCAAAGTTTTTCAGTAGATAGAAATTAGTCATGCACTACTCTGCAAATATCGCAAAGACAAAGAGCAATGGTAAGCCCACTAAAGTTAGCGATGATAAGAATATAAACTCTACCAAACTATTCAATAATATCTTAAGCCAATTGCTTCCCCAGCAACGGCGCCAGAAATGCTCTTTGGTGTTTCTTATGCTCTAGAATTATATTCTGCAAGGGCACAGAATAACCCGTTGTAGCATTTCACCATAGAGTATTCTAGGGTATTGTAATTTTCCTCGCAAAAGCAAAAGGGGTAAAGAATATTGATTGAGTTGAATGCTAAGCTCGTATAGTAATATCACACACTATCTCTAGCGGAGATAACGGGGTATCCAGATAATGGTCAGGCCAAGCTTTGACCAGTATAGGAAAGTCTCTAAGACAAGCCGTTGGAAGGTTGCGAACGACCAGCGACACAGGAGACTATGAGCTAGGATTAGGTAAGAATTTGGGAGCAAAAGGGACGAACATATTCCTAGTGACACTTCTATACTCTAGAGAAAACCACCCTAGCCTTAGCCTAGAGCTCTATCTATTTATCGTGAGACCAGAACTTACTTCGACGGCCGCTAGGAAGGATCACAGACTGGGATGAGAGGGGGATCTAACGATAGTCAGTAACTATTGTTATGAAAACACCCGAATGTGGTGAACTACTAAGGACGAACAGGGTTGTCACCACCTACCGCCTACCACTGCGGTACCATGGGGTGGAACACACTTTCTAGCTAGCACCAAGCCAGACACCACATCTGCACATAATACTAGGATTTCTCTCATGGCCTATGAGAGAAATCCCCCTCAACCTAGAGAACTGACTTGAGCTCTCTAGTTCAGGCGAAAAAACCTGTAAGGAAGTAACTCGATGGACAAGATAACCTCTAAACTAATCTAGAAGATAGCACACACTGCTACTAAGTCACTTGAACTTGGTGTAAAAATAAAACGGTAGAGAACTTAAGCTTACTCGAGAGGCATTAAAGATAGTGCTTTATTAATAATATTAAAAATAAAGGAAAAGATACAATAGCTTTACCAGAACTCCGAGAAGACTCCGGAACCGCCGAGCTAAGCCTGACTCGACCCTACTCCTAACTCTAATCTTTATCTATTAATAAAGCATGTAAGGTTTCTGCCATAATTTTCTTACGTCGTTGACTGTTGACCAGCGCCGACAGGTGGGCCCATTGTTCCCAGTGCAGTCCGTGACAGACATCGTCCGCTGGATCCGAGTTGTGGAAAAATCGAGCACAAGAACAATTTCATCGGATGCGGGATTTGAGTAAATACCCTGAACCTGCACAAAAACAAAAAGATTCCATAGTTCATAATAGGGGAAAATTGAAAAAAAAATCAATTTGCAGCCATGTAAAATAGCATCCGGATTTTAACTCCAGGTAACTCCATGGAAGAAGCGATCCAACAGAGAACCCATGCATATCTGCTCTGATTACTCTGATCTACCACAACAAGGAATAGGAATCATCGAATCAACAAGGGCGGAACAGCAACAGCCAACAGCAGCAGCTCGAGCTGACCTCCAACCTTGACGGCTTGAAGCGAGGCAGCCAAGGCGCTACATGCCTGCGTGAGGGACAGGTAGCGGCCGATGGGGGGTCTATGCAGACTGGCTGGTGGAGACTGACTACAGAGGAGCTGCGGCCTTCCGGCTTGCGGCGAAGCGAAAGGAACTGGAAGAGTAATGCTAGGGTTTGCGGCGTCCATTTTGATCAGCGTGAGTTCAATCCTAGCCGTGCAATCACATTGGACGGTATAGATGGGTTGGCATTAAACGGGCCAGCTGGATTAGGCGGCCCAAGTTATGCCCGGGCCAGGTTAACGTGTTTCATCCGAATTTTTAAGTGGATGTACCTCTCCCCGGGCAGGGGGCGTGCCTAGATATGTGTTGGGCCAGGCTTAAAGAGACCGAGGCAGTCCTGGTATGTAATTTATGTATGTACGTGATTATGGGTTGCACAGCAACATAGTTGAAATTAATAAATATGCTAAATTCAATTTAAGACACAAAGTAATTATTATTTTAGTGTATTCCCTTATGATTTTTTAAACACGGTACAGACACTGGCACGGACATGCACTCACCTCTATCAACATATGCACATAATCTTACCCCTATGAGCAGTTCCAAAAGAATGAGCAGTTTGACCTCGAGATTGATGGAAGTCACCACATGTGCCTTGCTATCAATGATTACGTCACCTACCACTAAACGAATAATGTCAGTAATATTTCATAAAAAAATAATGTCGGTGAAATCCTGAAGATTGCAAGCATCCGTATCGAGTCGATGACTCGAATCCAAGTGGGATATATATAAGTTGTAGCTACCACAAGAAACCTTAACAACTAAGCTAGAACGAGTGCTAAGCTGGATAATGGTGTCCTAGCCTCTTGCGGTTCACCGGCTCTGAGGCGGAGCCCCATGCGATGCCCCACTCTTTTAACTCAGATCAAAGTAAAAGCACTAAAATTGTGGCATTTATGCTATTATGCCCAAGAGTAAATGTAATGTCCAGTGGCCCTTAATTGCTTGTTAATGAATCCATTAAATATATGTAATATATACACATGTTTAATGCATGTTAATGAATACGCTAAATTAATGTAACATATATACCCAGCATGTCCTTGTTTTGCCAAAGACTATTTGATGATATAGAAAATTGGTATTATTCGCCCGTAGCAACGCACGGGCATGTTTCCTAGTCCTACTCTATAAAATAGAAAAGTGAAACTGCACTGGCTCCTTTGTTGTACTCCTTGTGTGTAGAGAGTGAGCTGGGGGTCTTTATTTATAGCAGCTTCTAGGTCGGTTCCGTGGGAAACCGACTCAGCAAACCGCCTTCAGAAGCTGGACCTGGGCTGAGCGAAGGTTGGGCCGACCAGCATTGAACGCTCTGGGTCGCGCCTGGATGTCGGTTCTTCAAGCGGTTGCATGAGTTGAGGCGGTTTTGGACTGATATGCAGATCCGCATCTGTAACACTCAGATTTCCAAGAAATCCGAATGCTTCTATATGTGTGCCCAGGATGTCCACAGAACACATATAGATTACAAATATTGAATGACAGAGAACACAATGCTCGAATAAAATAGTTTACATCAGAGTTTAACACACGACATAGTCTTACACAAATAACACAGTGGAAGTCTTAATAATATTAAACATCTTAACTAGGTAGAGCCTCAAGTCCACAGGGATACCGTCTGGTTGAACACAGCTAGAGGTACGGCATATCCTTTCGAAACTCAGCAAGCGACTGATCATTCAATGCTCTATCTGTTACCCATCCGGGATTTTGTTGAATAGTTGCAAGTGTAAGTAAACCATCTTACTTAACAAGTATACCACGGGTTATGCAAGAACAAAGGCTTGAAACAGTTATACTGCATTAGCACTTTTAGTTGTTTCATTTTATTATCATCCAATTTACTACAAATGAGTAGAACCCAAGTATGAACCCATTAATAACAATGTATAAGTAATTATAGAATAAACCAACATCAATCACTAACATCATCTTCTAATAAAAAAGGATCCAGACCGCTCGTAACCATGAGCACGGCTATCATGATAGATGTACACTCTGCAGAGGTTTTGCCCTTTACTCGCCGGTCACATAAATCCAAAAGAACTTATGTTACAAGGACTTCCACAAGACACCCTAACAAGCACAGTAGCCGTTTTGGTTCAACATAGGCAGCATAACCCAAGGCATCGAGATTGACGTAGGCTCAGGGCGCAGCGTGAGGGGGTCAATGGCGTCCCGAGCGAGAGCACAATCATCGCAACGTGTGAAGCAGCCATACATCGGGCGCTTACATCACGGGACTGTGCCTAACGAGACATAGCCAATGGATGAATCCGTCCTCGATGGATCAAACTATACTCTCACCCATGCTCCCCACATACGCCTTTCGGTAACCACTGGCGAGCTAGAGATGTACAAGCTAATTATCCAAGACCAGAGCCATTATAGTCCAATGGCAGCGAACAAGTTCCTGGGTTGCCGCTTTAAGAACCGGACCTTACGGAGAGACATTAGAACAAAGCATGAAGCACATGCTCTAATTCCCTAGAACAACCATATAGAGACACTAGAACAAAGCACGAAGCACTTGCTCTAGCTCCCCGAATCATGTTGGTAAAAAGCATCTTTTAACCATCATTGAAGTGAACCATTAATTCAGTACTAACAATTAAATTAACATTGTGTGCAACGCGTAGCAAATATTAACCATAATGCATAAAACCCGGGTAAACAAGGGATAAGGTAAAGACTAGGAACAACCTTAATGTATAGCAATATTAGACACATGCATATGAATTGTATGATTAAAAGGTGTATAGGTAGCAAGGATTGTCCGTGGTATACTTGCCTTCCTCAACGAACTGCTCATGCTGCACCTACTCCTCAGGAACGGGATCGTTGGCGAACTCGAACGGCTCGTCAACTACTCACATCGATCACCACACAAGCGTCCACACATACATGCAAACAAGGCATTTAATTAGAAGAGTACACCAAACATAAACAAATGATGAAATAAAGGCTTTAGAATTATTGTACACTTTACGACGAACACATGACTGTGGAAATCACTCAAATCAGAGTTAAAACGAAGAGACTACGCTTAAAACGGGTTCTAGGGCTTGCTGGTAAGAGTTTTAGGCTTCTAGGGGTGTTTTTGAAAGAAAAAATGGACCTAAAACACAATTTCATATAAAACTCGAGGGCCTATGGGTAAACTGAACCTAATGGATGGCGGGTTTTATTTTATAAAAGGGCAGGGGCTAAAACAGATGAAAAAGGACTAAACTATAATTATTTTTTATCTGTCTTTGACTGCGGGTTGATTCATGGACAACAGGGGGGCTTATTCGCAAAAACTCCATGGTTTGACCTAGATCGAATCCGATCTGGGCCGCCGGATCCGGATCCTAGGGCTAGGGTTTTCGCGCGGGCACCCGGGTCGCCGGAGACGGGAGATTAGCGGCGGCGCCGCCCGCTCGACGGCAAGACTCGCCGGAATCGAGTCAATCCAGGGCTAGGGGCTACCGTTTCAACCGATTCAAGGTGCAAGAGAGAGCTGGGGACGCGGGGATTTCATCTAGGGGATCTAGATCAAATCTTGGCCGGTGGAGAAGGCTGGCGACGGGCCATGGCAGAGGGCCGCCTCCGGCGAGCTGCGCGGACGCAGAAGGGATAGAGAGCGAGCGAGATTGGACGGGGAGCTTCCTCACCACACGGTGAAACTCTAGAACAAGCTTTTGGCGGCAATGAGGCGGCGAGACAGCGAGGCAACAGCGGCGGCGCCCGAACTCGATG
This sequence comes from Digitaria exilis, assembly GCA_015342445.1. Lineage (NCBI taxonomy): Eukaryota > Viridiplantae > Streptophyta > Magnoliopsida > Poales > Poaceae > Digitaria > Digitaria exilis. The sequence goes on along the minus strand of JACEFO010001305.1, from coordinate 44,810 downwards.
GCGGCGGCTAGCGTTTGAGCGTGCAGGTGGAAGGGGGTCTTGGAGTTATGGTGGTGGTTTTATAGGGCGGCAGGAGCACCTTGGCGTGCGGGCCAAGTAGCGAGAAGGTGGCGCGGGCACGGACTCCGGCTCAAGCTCGATTCGGGCTCGGCTGTCAGCGGCGCGAGGTGGCAGACGACACTGACGGGTGGGCCCCGCCTTTCGGTTACTGGAGAAGTGGGAGAGCGGCTGGCTGCGCTGGGCTGGAGTGGGCCGATTGCTGGGGCGCGTGCAAAGGGGAAAAGGGGAGGAGGAATGAGCTGGGCTGGAAGAGAGGAGGGAGAGAGAGAAAAGGGTTTTTGTTTTTCTCTTTTCTTTCCTTTTTCAAACTTAAATACTCATTTAAATTCAAATTCAAATTTCAATTCAACAATCGAAAGAAATGCACCAGCATGAAATGCACAATAAATGTTTATGTACCTTATATTTTCTTTTAGTTCTTCAAAAAATTTATTTTTCCTACATTAATTATGAGCACTTGAATATAAAAAGCAATTGAATTCACTAAATTCAAAAGAGGCATTTTTAGGGTGTTAAAGCATAATCCAAAAGATTTACCTTATATTAAGGACAAAATTACTAAATTGATTGAAGCTAAATTTATTTGACAATGCGAATATGTTGAATGGATTTCAAATGTGGTTCCTATATATAAGAAGAATGGAAAGCGTCGTGTATGCATTGATTTCAAGAACCTCAACAAGGCGACTCTGATGGATGGTTGTCCGATGCCTATTACCGATTGCTGGTTGATGCTGCAGCAGGACACAAAGTCATTAGTTTCATGGACGGTAATGCTAGTTATAATCATTTTTTTATGGCTGAAGAAGACATTCACAAAACTGCTTTTTCGTTGTCCTAGGCATGTCGGCTTATGGGTGGTTATGACTTCTGGCTTGAAAAATACTGGTGCTACTTATCAACGTGCTATGAATTATATTTTCCATGAACTCATCGGTAAAATTGTTGATATTTATATTGATGATATTGTGGTAAAATCAGAAAGGTATAAGTAGCACCTAGCAGATTTACGCAAAACATTAGAATGCACAAGGAGGCGCGGGTTGAAGATGAATATGATCAAATGTGCATTTTGCGTATGATGACATATTGAGAATATATCATGATGAATGCAATAAGTTGTTAAAAGAATTTAAGAATGTCAAGATCGAGCATATCCCCAAACATTACAATGAAGAAGCTAATCGGTTGGCCCAGTGAGCTTATGGTTATGGTCCGATTTAGGATGTTTCATGTCAAGAACTGACTCTAGATGATTGGAGGAAAGAGATTTATGATTATTTAAAACATCCAATAAGGTTGAGAGACACATCAAGGTTCAAGCAGTTAAATATGTTTTGCTTGAAGATGATCTTTATCATCGTACAGTTGATGGTGTGTTACTCAAATGCATTGGGACTGAGGAAGCCAAAGGGCTAATGGGTGAAATACATGAAAGGTGTTTGTGGTGCACACAAATCGATTCAAGATGTACTGAATGATTAGAAGGAACAATTATTTCTGGCTGACGATTCTTGAAGATTGTTTTAGATATTACAAGAGTTGTCAAGATTGTCAACGGTTTGGCAATGTTCAAAGAGTTCCAGCGTCGGTTATGAATCCAATTTTGAAGCTTGGCCATTCAGACGCTGGGGAATTGATTTAATCATTCAGATATATCCTGCTTCTAGCAAAAATCAGAAGTTCGTATTGGTGGCGACCGATTATTTCACTAAGTGGGTTGAAGCAATTCCCTTAAAGATTGTGACGACGTCAAATGTGATTGATTTTGTCAAAGAACACATCATCTATCGATTCGGTCTTCCTCAAACAATTACTACCGATCAAGTTACTATGTTTACTTCAGGGGAATTTGAAAAATTTACTGAGAGCATGGGAATCAAATTCGTCTCCTTATTATGCTCAAGCTAATGGCTAGGCAGAAGCATCAAATAAAAGTATAATCAAACTTATGGAGAGAATATTTGACGAATTTCCAAGAAGGTGGCATATTGTGTTGCATGAAGTGTTATAGTCATATCGGATGGCTTGCCATGGTGCAGTAAAGATGTCTCCTTATCAGTTAGTTTATGGGCATGAAGTTGTGCTTCCTTGGGAAATAAAAGTTAGCTCTGGACATGTGGAGTTACAAGATGAATTAACAGCCGATGATTATTCCACTATTATGAAAAATGAATTGGAAAATTTGGATGGTCATCGGCTAAAAGCTTTAGATAATCTAGAGGCTAACAAAGCCCATGTTGCCAAATGATATGATAAGAAAGTCAAGGTCAAAGAGTTTGCCTGAGGAGAATTGGTTTGAAAACTAATTCTGCTGATCAGATCTTGGGATTCTAAATTCGGCAAGTGGTCTCCAACTTGGAAAGGTCCATACCATATAAAACGATGTGCTCCGAGCAATGCTTATATTTTGGAGACATTGGAAGGAGAAAAACTTTCTAGAGGCTTAAATGAAAAATATTTGAAAAAATACTATCCTAGTATTTGGGTTGATGCATAGCCAATTTTTGTATAAATCAGAAAAAAATAGTCGACACCGAGTATTGCCTATAGTGTAAAAAGTGAAATCAAGAACAAATAAGTCTATTAACCAATTTTGTTTACTAGTCGATCAATAGAGATCGGATTGAAAAAATTGGTTGATAATGGCCGATGCATTCTACATCGCCCTTAGGGCAAAAAATAAAATAAAATTACATGGAATTCAGAAAATCGTAGATTGTTTGAATAGATCGCATACAAGCCTCGTGTTGCTCATGGTTCTCCATGGTTCGGTTCCTGTTGCTTAGAGAAGATGAAGCTCTTTCGATGGAAGCTTGGGTTCTTGGTATTGCACGGTTAGTCACTTGAAGTTCTTCGATGAGTTGGTTTCTTCTAATGTTCAGATCGGCCAAGTTGACCTCCTCCACGGTAATGGAGATTTCAAGATTATGAATCTGGGTCTAAACTCTAGATATCCCCCCTTGGAAATCAACATCTATGAATAAAGGATGAGATTGGGATTGTGCCCTTGTTGGTGGTCGATAATCACTGTTTCTGCCACCAACATTTTCATAGCTTTTCAGGCTCATTCACACTCACATATGATAAATTTCATTATTTCTAATGAGTTCCACAAGTTTTGATGACTTTGTGAGAATAAGGGAAATTAGGGAAAAGACGGGCCAGAACGGGCTCAGGGCCAGGCCGACCAGCCTAGCCAGGCCGACCAGCCTAGCCAGGCCGACCGGCCCCCTTCCCCATCTTCTGGCCACGTCATTGATCCACGGCATGAGAAACACACTCAGGAGGATCATGAGCCATGAGTTCAACGTCGGTTTGATCGAAGGACCCGAAAGGCCTAGGCATGGAAGTGCATGGATTGAAGGAACCACCTAACGGTTTTAACCGTCATAACTGCCAGGGATGCATTCAAAACCGACCTTGGGGAAACATCCTGGCCGTCCCTGCAAAAGGCGGTGCCAGATGGCACCAGGCCCAGGCTGATTGGCCTGGGTAGGCCGGCCAGCCTCCCCTGGAGGCCGCCACCTGTCCCCTTTTGCGTGACGGTTACTCAGGCTAGTAGCTCTCTGGTGGAGGTTGCAACCGTCCTCAAACCGACCATGGAGGCTATAAAAGGAGACCATCCTTTCACTTGAAGACACACACCTTTGAAGAGAAGAGAAGCTCTAGTAGTGGTGCTCTCATTCCTTTAGCTTAGAGTAGAGAGGAAGTAGGGTGAGTGCTCGGGTGATAGCCGAGCTTAGCAGAGCAAGACGGGTTTCCTCCTGGCCTTCCTCTAGACATTATCTCCGCCCCCGAGGAATAAAGCTTCAGAGTTGATCTTAGTAAGTTTCTCGGTTACTTTCCTTAGTACCTCGCTAGTTTACTCTTACTTTTAGTAATTTATCTTTATCCTACCTTGATCTGTGGGATCCCTTGTCTTTTCCTCATAAGCCCTTCGCGTTGGGTGGAGGTCAGTAGTTGATAGCTTAAGCATGGTGCTTGTGGTTGATAACTACCTTGGGTTGTGTTGCACCCCACGGAACTGATTGTGGTAGGCGGCAGGTGGTGACAGCCCTGTCTGTCCTTTTTAGTCCACCACGTTTGGGTGTATTCATAACAGTAGTTGCTGGGCCTGGGGGAACCCCTCTCTCATCCCGTTCTGAGTTCTCCCCGCCTTAGTCGTCGAAGCAGATCTGGTTAGCTTAAGGATAAGTTATCTGGGGTAACGAGTAGCTAACTAAGGTTAAGCTCTCTACTCCTTTGGCTGTTCTCCTCAGGGGGTCCGGTTAGAGAACTTTAGGCTAGTCATGTCTATCGTTCCTTGGATTTGACATCCAGGTTTTTACTCCCCTGGTGAAAGGCTACATCAGTCTCCGTGCGCTTGCGGATTCGTTAGGCTAAGGAGTGCCAACAAGCTTTTCTGGCGCCGTTGCCGGGGAATGGTAGCAACACTAGTGTAGGTTTTCTAGGTGTACACTTTACCACCACAGCCATCTATAACATGGAGTTTACCCCTCAACACCCGGCGGGTCCATCTAGCGAGTATTTGGAACCGCCATCATCCAACCACCCCGTATCACCTCATGGCCTCGAGATTCGTCCTAGTCTCGTTGCCATGGTTCGTGCACAGTCCTTCAGTGGAACGAAGGACGAAAATACCTATACTCACTTGCAGGTTTTCGAAGAGAATTTTTCTCGCCTTATTATACCTGGCGTAAATCAAGAAACCATACGATGGAAACTTTTCCCATTTTCTCTGATGGGGGATGCAAAATCTTGGTACGACCGGAGCGCAAAAAGAGTCGGTGGAAATTGGGTCACATTGAAGGATGAATTCTGTCTGTCCTTTTACCCTATCCCCAAGATAATGCAGCTCAGAGTTGAGTTGTTGACATTTCAACAACGAAACAACGAGTCATTGGGAGCCACGTGGGAAAGATTCTTGAAACTGGCCAATTCAGGGCCCACGCACAGCATTTCCGAGGAGATGTTGATGCAACACTTTGTTGGTGGACTGAACCCCGAAAGCACGTACTTCATGAACGCTGCTTCCGCGGGCTCACCATTTTTCAAGACTGTGGCCGAGGTACAAGCCATCCTGGATAGGATCTTGGCTTGCTCCGACTACACAGGAGTATTTGATGAGCCTCCAGCACCAGCAGACGCAGATATCCTACCCACGGACACACAACAATGCCTCACCCTTACAATGGATCCACCTCCTCCAGGCATAGAGGAAGTGCACGAAGAAAAGCCCTCAGACCAAGAGAAAATCTATGAAGAACTGCCACAATATATCCTCGAGCTCTTCACCGAAGAAGAGTACTTGGAGCTCGGCAATACATCTCGCATGCCAGTAGAACGCATGTGCGCAAGCTCAAGGTCTGAGGCATTCATTCCGCAAGCTTCACAGCAGATTGAGGGTCTATCTGCAGTCATGAGTAAGGAATGGATGGAGGAAGCCGAATGTTGTGAGAAAGTCGTCAGATTCAACCACAACTACCGGATCCTCCTATGCGCTATCAAGGACACTGACACTCAGGAAGTAGCCTACGATCCGAGAGTCGGGGTGAACATCATGTCAAGCACGCTCGCTTCGCGCGTGCAACCAGATGAACCCTGGTCCTCTTCTCGTAAGCACCTGAAATGGATCAACGGCCAGATATTGGAATGCAAAGGGATTGTTAGGGTTGTGCCCATTAGCACGGGCCGACACCAGATATACCTAGATTTCCATATTTTTGATATCCAAGATGGTGACAACTTCTTTCTGATTGGTCAGCCGATAGAGCCACTTGTCAACCCAAATCACGACGGAACTACTATACAGTTCAGAGTTGGCGAAGAAACAGTCCCGGTCAGCCTCGTGAGATCAATTAATAGCATTGCAGAGGCAAGACCAGAGGAAGACCCTGTGGAGAAAGCAGTGATCTTAGCTCAAGAAGAAATGACTCAGTCAGCTTTGACTGAAGATGAGCAACATTTCGTCCGAGAGGCAGAACCGGGTGGCCATATCAAACTCAGTACAGAGGAGAAACCACAACACCCCCATCCTGAGTTAAAGTCGTTGCCTCCTGGGCTGAAGTACGCTTTTCTCCACAATGATCGCAGCTTGCCAGTTGTCATCAGCGATAAGCTGACAAAGAATGAGTCTAGGCAGCTTATTTCAGTCTTAGAGAAACACCGGTCTGTCTTTGGGTATTCTCTACAAGACATGAAGGGGATCAGCTCCAACCTATGCACCCATCGCATACCTATGGAACCGGACCATACACCGTCTAGAGAACATCAACGACGGTTGAATGATGTGATGAGGGAGGTAGTCAAGAAAGAAGTGTTGAAGCTGCTGCACGCGGGAATTATTTACCCTGTGCAAGACAGTGAATGGGTCAGCCCCGTTCAAGTTGTGCCAAAGAAGGGTGGAATGACCGTGGTTCAGAATGAAAAGAACGAGCTCATACCTCAGAGGACCATGACTGGATGGAGGATGTGTATCGATTACCGGAAGCTGAACAAAGCAATCCGGAAAGATCACTTCCCACTCCCCTTCATTGACGAGATGCTTGAACGGTTGGCAAACCATTCATTCTATTGCTTCCTTGATGGATACTCTGGTTATCATCAAATCCCTATTCATCCGGATGATCAGAGTAAGACTACCTTCACCTCCCCTACGGAACGTTCGCCTACCGAAGAATGTCATTCGGCCTATGCAACGCACCTGCATCATTTTAGAGGTGTATGATGGCGATCTTCTCAGATCTTATTGAAAAGATCATGGAAGTCTTTATGGACGATTTCTCTGTCTACGGAAAGACATTTGCAGAATGTCTCGAGAACTTGGAAAAGGTTTTTGAGAGATGCAATGAGACTCACCTTGTCCTTAATTGGGAGAAGTGCCACTTCATGGTCAGAGAAGGAATCGTCCTTGGGCATAAGGTGTCTGAAAGAGGAATAGATGTGGATCGAGCAAAAATCAAGGTGACTGAGCAATTACCACCCCCGACTAACGTCAAGGGTGTAAGAAGCTTTCTGGGACATGCGGGATTCTATCGGAGATTTATCAAGGATTTCTCCCGCATCGCCAGACCTTTGACCAGTTTACTGGCAAAAGAAACACCCTTCATCTTCGACGAGGATTGCCTCGTGGCTTTCTACACCCTCAAGAAGGCACTCACCTCAGCACCCATCATACAACCTCCCGACTGGAATCTTCCATTCGAGATCATGTGCGACGCTAGTGATTATGCAATTGGGGCAGTGCTCGGTCAATGCAAGGATAAACAACACTTTGCAATATCCTATGCCAGCAAGACATTGACCGGAGCTCAGTTAAATTATGCAACAACGGAGAAGGAACTTTTGGCAGTGGTGTTTGCCATGGATAAGTTCAGGTCTTACTTGGTCGGAGCGAAGGTTATAGTGTATACAGACCACGCTGCACTAAAGTACCTCCTGGCCAAGAAAGATGCAAAGCCACGACTCATCCGTTGGATTCTGCTCCTTCAAGAATTCGATCTAGAAATCAAGGATATGAAGGGGATAGATAATTGTGTGGCAGATCATCTCTCTCGCATGCAAGTCTCAGGATCGGACCTCCCGATCAATGATTTCCTCAGAGATGATACTCTCTTGAAGGTCACTGCATCCAGCCCATGGTACGCCAATCTAGTAAACTTTATGGTGACTGGGTATATACCTCCAGGAGAAGACAAGAAAAAGCTGATACACCTCAGCAGATATCACCTATGGGATGACCCTTACCTATTTAAGGTGTGTGCTGATGGATTACTTCGAAGGTGTATTCCTCAGGAAGAAACACTCAAGATACTAGACCGCTACCACCCATCACCGTATGGAGGACACTATGGAGTCTTCTGCACCCATGCAAAAGTTTGGCAGAGTGGATTCTTCTGGCCAACAATGTATGGAGACGCCAAGGAATTTGTGAGGTGATGTGCAAGATGCCAAAAGCACGGGAACATCAACTCCCGTGATGCAATGCCACTACAGAATAATCTCCAAGTTGAGATATTCGACGTATGGGGGATAGATTTCATGGGTCCATTCCCCATATCCGAGCAGTGTGAGTACATCTTGGTGGCAGTGGACTACGTGTCTAAATGGGTGGAAGCACTTCCCTGCATAGCAGCCGACTCGAAGAATTCCAAAAAGATGTTTGAAGAAATCATCTTCCCTCGCTTTGGAGTTCCGAAGGTCGTGATCTCAGATGGAGGGTCACACTTCATCGACAAGATCTTTAGGAAGTGTCTGAGTGACCTTGGAGTAAATCATCGGGTAGCTACCCCTTATCATCCTCAAACCAGCGAGCAAGCAGAAACATCAAACAAACAAATCAAGAACATTCTGCAGAAAACCGTCAATGCAATGGGAACAGGGTGGAGGCGTAAGCTACCAGAAGCACTATGGGCATATAGAACAGCATACAAGACACCAAGAGGGATGACACCCTACCAACTGGTATATGGCAAAACTTGCCATCTCCGAGTTGAGCTTGAATTCAAATCCCATTGGGCTATCAAGAGGTGGAATATGGATCTCCAATCAGCCAGAAAGAGACGACAAATGCAATTGGCTGGATTGGATGAATGGAGGGAGAAGGCCCACCACGGCTCCAAGACTTATAAGGAGCGAACTAAACGATGGCACGACAAGCGCATCAAGATCAAGACATTCAAAGCGGGAGACCAGGTATTACTATTTAACTCTCGCATTCGTTTGTTTGGTCATGGTAAGCTTAGAAGTAAGTGGGAAGGTCCATATAAGGTTCTGAACGCCGCCGACCATGGCGCTATCACCCTCCAGGATGATGACGGAAATATTTTCAAGGTCAATGGTCAAAGATTGAAAATATTTCTCGAGTCCGAAATGCTGGAGCTCAAAGAGATGGACGTCTATGAGCTATTCGAGGTACCTAGTCCAAGTCCGGATGGGACTTAAAAACATTCCCTATCTAGGTTAGATTTCCTTTTCCCTTCTATTTCTTTTTCTTTTAGGACAAACTCCACTCAATCCTTGGGCTTTAGGAAGTCAGAACTAGGCCAGGAAAATCTGGGGACGACACGGGCTGGGTCCAGGCCGGCCGGCCTAGCTTGGGCCGATCGGCCTGGCCCTGTGGCTGCTCGCGCCACCCTAGGTACGGGATAATGCTTATCTCATCCCTTCCGAAGTTCTATAGGGTTCTACGTCGGGAGCGTCGTTTTAAAACGAAAGGTTGCCGCTCGTCCCCTTCCTCAGAACTCTCGAGTCGTTCCCTTGCCGAACCCTCTCATTCCCAGATCCACCCCCATGGCCGAGCCCGTCAACCATGCCGCACACTCGGCCAACGGTGCGAACTACACCCTATCCTCACCATCAAAGGAAGCCCCATCTTCCTCCAGTAGCCTCCAGATCATTGAGAAGGTGGCGTTCGTGGAGGCCATGGCAGCGCGATCGGGAGGCCAGCGGCGGCCCCCTTAGGCCGATCGGCCCAAGGGAGGCCGGCCGGCCTCCCCTCGCTGCCGCTCCGGCTCTCCCTCGGCCAGGCTCCCCCTCGTGAGCCCTAAGAAGGAGGGATATGGGAGTCCACGGGCGAAGACACCTCAACGGCCGACGGTGGGACTTTTGTCCCCCAACAAGGCCATCGGGAAGCGTCTCATGCCGTCCCCCTCCGGCGGCAAGGCGATCCCTCTCTTCATCAGCACCTCTCCCCCGTCTCTGGCGTACTCGCCGGAGTACATTCCGGGAAGCTCCAGCCCTCCGCGCTGTTCCGGCCCAGGGATTGGGAAGGGGCTCTTTTCCCCCAGTGCCATGGGAGCCAAGGCTAGGGCGAGGCACCGTTTGTCTCCTCCCCCGATCCACGGCCCTCCGGGGGAGATGGAGTGGTCTGAAGGGGAGGAGCAGGAGGACGTGGAGGAGCTCCGACGGGAGGTGGCTGCGCTCAAGCTGAAGGTCAACAATATGGACGAGCGCATAGCCAAGGCGGTGATCGGACAGATGGACTCGGAGGACAAGATCGAAATCCTCCGCAAGGCCCTGACGTCCAAGGTCAAACACCTAGCGCGGCTACCGGGAATGAAGATCTCTATCGCCCCAAGGAGGAGTAGAGTAGGGTAGCATAGGTGGATTAGAGTAGGGTGCTTAGTTAGGTTTATTTCATTTCATCATTTCCCCTTTTGTAAACAACACTCCCACCTATGATTGAATAAAATAAAATTTTCTAAAATTTGAAAGACTATATGGTTGGTACACACTTGTGTGCCAACCACACCCTCGTACTAACATTTGGATGAGCGCGCAAAGAAACGAACTATGCAAACGACACAAGGGCCACTACGCGAACCTGAGCCGAGTCGGGCACGAAGCCAGGCCGGTCGGCCTGGGTTAGGCCGGCTGGCCCCCTCTCTGACTAACTTCCGTGGAACCAAAATTGTTGCAGGTACAAGCGTCACGTACACTTCGTCCAAGCCTGAATCCACGCGAATGGCCTCCCTTGCCGCCCTCTAGTGTGCAGCCAAGAGTTGAGTCAAGGTTTGCACTCCATGTTTCCCAATCCTCTATGTTTTGATAAAAAGTTATGCAACCATGATAAAATCTCGAATTGTGATCAAAAGAAAGCATGCCTGAGAAAATCATAAACATGAGCTATCAAGTTTTGCCTCGGTGCTATTTCAGTGCGAATATTTCATTGTCTTGGAACTACTTGTTAGGAAAGTTTGATCTCTTACTAATTGATCCCTATGAGATGATGATTTGAGAAATTGATTCTCTTTCCGATCCGATACCTTGGAGATTTCTTTTATAAAAAAAAATTAAAAATCTAAGGCAACCCCTGAACATTCAACCGAGTGATTACCCCTATCCAAAGCCATAAGATACATATGTGAAACCATCACTAGGCTATCCCTGAAATCTTGAGCGTTCTCGACTTTCTTGCCTTTGAAATTTGAACTATCATGATGTCTGGTCATTCACGCACACGTGCAGCAACAGCAGTCCCAGAAATACGGTATTACTCCATCCCCCTTCCGAAAGAAAGAAAAAGAATGGCTGAGTGAGTCACACTCAAGCTATCTTGAAAAAAAAAGAAAGAAAGGAAAGAAGGAAGGGAAAGGATGGGAGACACCGGGATAAAAGTATTCAAAAGCTCACATGCACATGACCATATTTCATGACTTGTTTGAATGATTGGCAAGTGATTCCAGTTTGCAAAATAGATGGAATAAGTTAGCATGTCACTTACCCTATCCTAAAACTCCTCATATCAGCCTAAGAGTGCAAAGTAAGTGAGAGTGATGAGAGTAGACACAAGAGACATCCAGCCACCTTGAGTGCCTGAGAGAGGTTGAATGTTAACAGGGACTTGCCTAGTTTATTTTGAAAATCTTTGAAAAAAACTCCAAAGTGCAAAGAGGAGGAAAGGTACTCGATGGATCACTGATTCATTCTAGGCTCAATTGGTGAAGAGTGAAAAGTTATAGCCACCGGAATCCAAGGTATGAAAGAAAGCTAAGAAATATCACTTTGGCATGTCTTGATTTATCATGTCCCTAACCTTGTCAGTCCCAGAGTTTAATTTCATCTCTGCTAAGGGACTAGCAAAGTTCAGGTAGGGGGTGTGTTGGTGGTCGATAATCACCGTTTCCGCCACCAACATTTCATAGCTTTTCAGGCTCATTCACACTCACACATGATAAATTTGATTATTTTTAATGAGTTCCACAAGTTTTGATGACTATGAGAATAGGGGCAATTTGGGAAAAGCCGGGCAAGAAGGGGCTCAGGGCTAGGCCGGCCGGCCTAGCCAGGCCGACCGGGCCCCTTCCCCATCTTCTGGCCACGTCATTGATCCACGGCATGAGAAACACACTCAGGAGGATCATGAGCCGTGAGTTCAACGTCGGTTTGATCCAAGGACCCGAAAGGCCTAGGCATGGAAGTGCATGGATTGAAGGACGCACCTAACAGTTTTTACCGTCATAACTGCTAGGGATGCATGCAAAACCGACCTTGGGGAAGCATCCTGGCCGTCCCTGCAAAAGGCGGTGCCAGATGGCACCAGGCCTAGGCCGATCGGCCTAGGTAGCCGGCCGGCCTCCCCTGGAGGCCGCCACCTGTCCCCTTTTGCGTGACGGTTACTCAGGCCAGTAGCTCTCTGGTGGAGGTTGCAACCGTCCTCAAACCGACCATGGAGGCTATAAAAGGAGACCATCCTTTCACTTGAAGACACACACCTTTGAAGAGAAGAGAAGCTCTAGTAGTGGTGCTCTCATTCCTTTAGCTTAGAGTAGAGAGGAAGTAGGGTGAGTGCTCGGGTGATAGCCGAGCTTAGCAGAGCAAGACGGGTTTCCTCCCGGCCTTCCTCTAGACATTATCTCCGCCCCCGAGGAATAAAGCTTCAGAGTTGATCTTAGTAAGTTTCTCGGTTACTTTCCTTAGTACCTCGCTAGTTTACTCTTACTTTTAGTAATTTATCTTTATCCTACCTTGATCTGCGGGATCCCTTGTCTTTTCCTCGTAAGCCCTTCGCGTTGGGTGGAGGTCAGTAGTTGATTGCTTAAGCGTGGTGCTTGTGCTTGATAACTACCTTGGGTTGTGTTGCACCCCACGGAACTGATTGTGGTAGGCGGCAGGTGGTGACAGCCCTGTCCGTCCTTAGTAGTCCACCACGTTCGGGTGTATTCATAACAGTAGTTGCTGGGCCTGGGGGAACCCCTCTCTCATCCCGTTCTGAGTTCTCCCCGCCTTAGTCGTCGAAGCAGATCTGGTTAGCTTAAGGATAAGTTATCTGGGGTAACGAGTAGCTAACTAAGGTTAAGCCCTCTACTCCTTTGCCTGTTCTCCTCAGGGGGTCCGGTTAGAGAACTTTAGGCTAGTCGCGTCTACCGTTCCTTGGATTTGACATCCAGGTTTTTACTCCCCTGGTGAAAGGCTACAGCAGTCTCCGTGCGCTTGCGGATTCGTTAGGCTAAGGAGTGCCAACAGCCCTCTGGTAGAAGGTTTCTAGTCTCCTTGGCATAAATGACAAGGAACTATTTGTGGTCTTCAGAAAGGGAATGGCTAGCTTGGAGTTGCGCTAGAAAAGGATGAGGTTGGGATTGTGCCCTCTGGTTGAAGGTTTCTAATCTCGTTGGCATGGCAAGGAATTGTTTGTGGTCTTTCGAAAGGGAATGGCCAGCTTGGAGTTGCGCCAGAATGTTGTCCAATCGTTGCTTAACCTATGAATCATAGTTAAGATCTTTTCTGAAAATAAGGAAAACAGATGAGAATAAGTCTTTTTCTTACTTCATTGGATGAGGAAGAAGCCATGAGGTTGAAATCTTTTGGAGTGATTGGATGAGGAAGAAGCCAAGGGGTGGAAATCTTTTGGAGTGATCTTGCTCTATGAATACGAGGAGAAAAGCTTAACCCTCTGGCTTCAGAAAGAGGGGATGTCCTCTATTTATAACGGGGATTATCAAGCACTGCTGACGCGGAGCAATAATGGCTCGATGGCTTGCATTTATAAGTGATAACACGGAGACCAAAGCCCATTGGTCAAAGATGCTCTTTCTAGTAAATGTATTGCAAAAACCGATAACATCAATCAAAAGTCATTTAAAGTTGCAGAAGAAGCAGGAAGACTAGTCAAAGTAAAGTAAAAGACCGATAGCGTCCAAGATATGAATAAGACAAGCCGGAATATATTACAATAAGTTTGAAAGTCGATTACATGAATGAAACTTTTTGCAATGATCCAATGAAATCCTGGATTACTTTAATCGCGCGTAGGCGAATTGCATCGACTTCAGCAATTTCTCTCTTATAATAATCGACAGAAACAACAATTGGCTTGAGATTTCTTTGGAGCCGACGCACTTGACGTATGATAAACTTCTTGTTTTCTTCATGAGTTGTGATAGAGTCTGGAATGTGGGAAAGGCTTTCCTCCTCCACATTGGCTAGGTCTTCATCAATGTGAGCTATCCCTTGGACATGGGCTTCACGTCTTGCCTTCAAATCGACATTGTTCTTCTATAAATTTTCCATGGTACGACCTAGGACGCCGATTTGATTGTCGATGGCGACTATGTCTGCATTATATTCTTCCTTTTCTTGAAAAATCTTGTCATGAGCAAGATGATCGGCCAGTCGCTTTTGAGCTTTGATCACTTGGCATTGATGGCCCTCTATTAAATGCTACTGGAATAAGAGCTTCTTCAATCGATTATGGCACTTGTCCGTGCAAAGTTTTGAACAGATCACGAATCGGTTCAGCATCCATTACTGGTTGGCCAACCCCATTGTTAAGCAACTTCATCATCTCTTGAAGGTTTTCTTTAGCCGAGTCGGAAATATTTGTTGACTCAATTGTTAGGGAACCTGCATCTTCTTCTACAAGAGCACTACTCGTAGGAGTGTCTTGTGCCTGTTTGAATTAAAGGTTAGCTGTTTCTTTTCATACGAATAATCGGTTAGAAAGAAAAAGAAGGATGCTTTTACTTGTTTTAAGTTGATCTCATCAAATTGGGTTGGCCTAAGGGGTTGTCTTGCTTGAGGTTCATCATTTATTATTTTTGCTGAGATATTCTTCGATTGATCGTAATACAAGAAATCGGCACAAGGTTAAAGAGTAGCTCAATCAATAATGATAATAAATGTAAAGACTAATGAGATAATTGGTAATTACCCCGGCAGTCATCCCTTGTTCTGGTATTGAAGCCTGAGCCCCAGCCGATTCGGATCCAGGTTGAACATCTTCTATTTGTGTGTCTAGAAGAATCAACACTAATGTGGAATATGGTTATATTTTTTCCGATTGCAGCATTGAAGCTGATGCCGATACAAATGATGGTCGAGCAGTATCCAACCATGGTTCCAAAGTTGATGTCGATTCAGGCATTTTGATCGGTAGCTCTGTTGTTCATTCCAATTGTGACATCCCTGATATTTAGAACCTTATGAATACACTAAAAACAGGAATAAAGGGGCAGCAATGGTCTTAGCATACTTAAGTTGTTTTTAAATTCGAGTTTGAATTTCAATAAGGCTAAATCGACACCCGACTGAGATCTCAAACATTTCGTACTAAACTTGAAAATCTCAAAAAATAAAAGTTGTTTGTCATCACACTTAAAGCCTAGTTACTGTTTGGAACTTTTTCAAATTTTGCAGTTAAGCCCCTCAAAAACCCTAAAAACCGTGAATAACACCTTCAAAAATGGCTTGTTTGAGCTTGAAAAATTCGAAATTTCAGGTTCACCCCAAAAAGAAAGTTGTGTCCCACATTTCAAACTCCAACCTTTGTGTTTGCACTTTTTGAAGCGTAGTTCAAATTTTTGGAGATATACGTGTTTGAACCAGGGAGCTCCACGGGCGTCCCGACAGATAGCTCGGCCAGCTCTGCCCGAGGCCGGCAGCGGCCGCCACGTGGCCGACAAGCGGCGGCGACACCGGCCGACCGGTCAATCCCTCGGCAGCCGTGTCCCAACCTCTCGCGCACGCGTCTGACCCCTGAGCTGTCCCGTCGCGCACCACACAAGCCACCTCGCCGCGGCGAGCGGGCATGCCATCATGGCGAGCCAAGCTCCGCCATTGGCCGCCAGCGCGCACGACGAGCAGCGCTGCCCCGCGTCTGGATTCCCGCCCTTTACGCGCCAAGCACCTCTGTGATGTATCTTCCCTCACCCACGCCATAATCCTTTGCGCCCAACCCACGGCCGCGCCCTGCCCGAGCTGTCAGAGCCATCAATGGCGCCACCGACGGCCCAAGCACGCCCGCGCGCGTTCCCAAGGCTGCTCGTCCCTCTTTAGCTTGCCCCAACACTCCACCGAGCGACCTCACACTTTCCCAGCCAGCCGCACTGCCATTTCCCCTTCTCCGCGCTCCCGCACGCTTTCTTCCATCTCCGGCCGCGTAGAGCAGAGCTTGAGCTCTCGCGCCGCAAACCAAAATCCACTGCTTTCCCCTCGATGATTTCCCAATCCACTGCACTTGAAGCTTGCTCAACCACCTAGCTAGCCCCTTGTCCCATTCCCAGCTCGAATCGAGCAGCACTCGACGGGAATCGAAGTTCCCCCCCCCCGCTCTGCCATTTCCCCGCTGCGAGCTCCACCTCTACGTCGAGCTCTACCCCCCGGTCATCCCCGTCGCCGTCAAGCCCCTCGACGAGCTCCGCCTCCTCCTGGTGAAGCTCTCAAGCAAAGCCGCGCACCGCCTCGACCCCCGCAGCCGGCTGCCAACGTCGCCAGAGCTAGCCGCTCTGCCGCTCACCGTCGACGAGCCACGCCGCTTCACCTCCGTCCACGAGACCTACCCCAACCGACTCGCGGTGAGCCCCTCGTCGTTTTACCCCACTTCCCCCGCACTGATTCGCCGTCTCCTCGCCGGAATCCGGTCGCTGGCGAGCCAAGGACCTAGATGCGTTCCCCATTTTAGTTCTAGGGTCCTCCGTGTAAGTTTCAGGGACTTGTTTGCAAGGTTTCAAAAGGTCTAGGGTCTCTGGCGTAAAAAGATTCTTTAAACTTAGATCCATTTTCTGAGATCTTGTAAAATCCGTTAAAAATCGCAGAAAAATCAGAAAAATGCACAAAAATACTAAACTTAATTTTAGACCCTGTTTAGGCTAGCAAATAAATAGGTATTGTATGACGGACCACTCCGAAATTATTCCAAGTTAAGTACCCCTGGACCGCTAATCAAGCCGTCAGGCACTTAATCCGGAATAAGCTAGAGCGCCGTCGGATTAAACCCGATTTAACCACGTACTTTCTCGATCGAAACGACACGCGCGCCCACACGAAGGTGGGTTCCAGAGATTACAACATTCCACCATTTCATCATACATAAATAGTATCATAAAGTTCTTACAAACCAAGTTTGAAATATAAATCAGAGTATCAAGTTCATTGCAGCGGAAAAGTAAACTAGCGACGATACGTAGTAACACCATGATGAAGCCTGCCACGGTGCTACTCCTCCCGTTCCTCGGCAGAGGACGGAACCCACTCGATGTGCCATCCAGGGGGAACCTGGGTAGGCCAAGTGATGGCATCGACTGCCACATCCATCACAGCACCTGTAATAAAAGCCACAAGCAAGGCTGAGTATACTAATACTTAGCAAGCCTTACCCGTCGGGTGAAAACTACATCACCGACATCTAGACATAAGAGGCTTTTGGCTGGTGGGTTTGTTTGCCAAAAAGCAACTAAGAGTAGATCCTTGCTTTCCTGGTTTTAGCATCATATTCTAGTAGATTTAACCATTCTAGATTAGCATCCTCTCTAAGCATTCAAGTGGTGCAATACAATTTAACTCATACAACAAGTTCATCATTCTCATAGTTCCAATTGTTACTCAATGCAGCACAGCGGTCAAGCAGTCTCATTAACCGCGAGAAGCGGACAATTCGAACCGAATTTTGCTACCTGGCCAGGGGAAACCCAACACACACGGACAATGCTTGCTATAAAAGGTACAAGCACTTCCCAACCTTTCCCATCGATCCACAATTCGGAACCGGATCCACTTCCTTAGGATAAATGTTTACTGCTTCACTCACACCATCACGCATATATCCACAAGTGTATGGCAGGGGAAACAAAAGTTTCCAAGGAGAGATGGCTATCGGCCCTAGCTGCTTCAATCTGGTACCGGGCTTACCGATTCCCATATATCGGCATGCATGTGGTACGTTCAAAAACTTGACACACATAACCACACGTTTCGACCTTAAATCAATTATCATACACGGATGGGAGATCTAGATCTATCATCCCGCCTGTCCATCCTTATGATTCCAACATAAGTAAAGACAAGCAACTCCTATGTCTCGCGAGTGACAGGAAATCACTCGACTTGTAACGGACCTAAAGCAATGCCCTATCGATGCTTCCATACTAGTGTTGCAAGTCATAGGTTCTAGAATTATGCAACTAAGGTATTCAATCAACTCCTTGAAACGTAAATGCACAAGCATAGATAATTCATAGATGCATAAACTTTAAAAGTTAGGTTATGCTCCGGGGCTTGCCTTCTTGCTCTAGCTGAATATTAGCCTCCGGGTCGACTGTTACTTCATTGGCACCGCTCTCCGGGATGCCTTCTCCGTCGGTGGGGATGAGATGATAGAAGCCGTCCACAATAACGCCTTCTATATGTGATGCATAACTTTATAGCGGTTGCCTAGTTCATCCAAAACAAGGCCTTGAAGGCCATATTCACCTAGACATGCTAGTGTACTATTTTCTCCTTCACAACATTAGAGGAGGGGTGTGGAAAATTTTACGTATCTATGATGGTGATTGTGTACATATATAAAAGAATTCCCATTTATTATTTTGAGGTTTGGGTGCTGTTCTGGAATTTTAGACATTCCATGTTTCATTTTAATTATTTATCAAAAAGGTCTATTTCCTTTTATAACTAAATTCTACCCTAGTTTCTTCTCATTTTTGTTTCTCTGTTTCTGTTCATCCTTTTTATCTACAAACTTTATGACAGCTACTGAAGTATAAGAGTTAGGCTCACTCCAAAATTTAGCTAAAACTGAGCTACACAGAATTAATTAAAAATAGTATAAACTGTTGCTTAAAGAATCAAGATAAATTCATATAAAATCGAAAATACTTCCAAATCAGATAATTTCCCTACCAAAGCTAGTCCTAAGTGTAAGGAGGGCTCTGGCCAAGTGATGGCTCAAAATAACCTTTGGACAGTCCTCAACAATTTTCTATCCGAAAACACATATCTATTTATTTGCTAGTCTAAACAGGGCAAAAATTAAGTTTTGCATTTTTAGCGGAGGTGCTAGCAAGTTCTTAGGCCTCTGGAGAAAAATGGTGATTTTTAGCCGCATGGATTATTCTTAATAATTTCAGTACTGCAATAAGACAGGAATCACAAATTAATTCATAATTGAAGCTACAATCCGTATTTTTAGGGCCCCTTTGGACACAAGGCGTCCAAAGTCCCTACGAACAACATATCCAAAGCTCAGGCCCAGCGGAGCTCTGGATTCAAAATGGTGCACAAGTTTCTAAATTCCCAGTTTGAATTTTAATTCAAAACCGGTTCACCAAAAGTACATACATGCTAACATGAGATTGGAGTTTACAATCTCACGAGTCCAGGGAGTATTTTTTGTGCATTTTTCTGATTTTTGTATGATTTTTGGTGGATTTTACAAGATTTCGGGAAAAAGGTTTACACCTTAAGAATCTTTTTACGCGCCGGCCCTTGAATCTTTTGAAACTTCGCGAACAGGTCCCTGCCTTTTTCACTAGGAACCCTAGAAAAAGGAAGAAGACGAACTTAGGTCCTCGGCTCGTCGTCGGAGTTGCGCCGGCCAAACGACGGCGAGAGAGGGTCGGGGAAGTGGGGGAAAAGGACCAGTGGCTCACGACGAGTCGATTGGTGGCGGTTGGGAGGCCGGGGGTAGCTCGGAGTTCGCCGGCGACGTGCGGTGGCGGTACGACCGCCGCGGGCTCGATTCCGGGGAAGTGAGTGGCTCTCACCGGGGTTGGAGGGGTCCGTGAGCACCAGTGGGACTCGGCGAAGCTAGTGGAATGCTTGGTTGACCTCGGGGAGGGCTCGAAGTAGGGGCTCGACGTGCGCGTGCTCCGGCGGCCGGAAACGCGGATTTGGGGGAAAATCCGATTTCTCGCCGGAGAGATGGGGATAGCTCGAGAGAAGTGGGGGAAAAGGAAGCTAGGGAAGTGGTCTAGCTCTGTGCGCGAGGGATTTGGGAATGGTGGAGGGACGAGGGTGAATTTTACTCGGGAAGCAAGCTCGGTCCGCGCGGTCGGAGGTTGAAGACGACGGGAGCGAGCGCGGGGAAGTGAAATGGTGAAGTGTGCGAGCTAGGAGAGGGTGTGAGGGGATCGGTGGAATGCTTTGGAGCACGCTAGAGACACTGAGCTGCCTCGGGAGCGTGCGCACGCACGGCTCGGCGCGAGCAAACCGCCATGAGTGCGGTGTGAGCTCGGGCAGCGCGCGAGCGGCTCGATTGGGCGAAGGAGATCGTGGCGTGGCGCTGGGGGATCCTCTACTGAGCTTCTTGGCGCGTAGCGAGCGAGCATCGCGGCCTGCGGGACGGCGCGGCGTGGCGCGCGCGGCTGCGGCCAGTGGCCGAGCGAGCTCGCCATGATGGCGCTCCGCGGCGCGAGGCGGCAACGCGCTGTCGCACGCGACGTGATGGCTCGGGAGGGGCTGGACAACCGCGTGAGGACAAACGCCAGCGGCCGCCGCGGCTCGGCCGGCCCGGCGCGGCCTCCGCCGCACGCCGGCCACATGGCGGCCGGACTCCGGCCAGGTGCAGAGCGCGCCAGGGGCCTGTCAGGCGCCCCGTGGAGTTCCTTTGCCCCCTTTGAATTTTCTCCAAAAATTTGAACTAAACTTTGAAAAGTGTAAAAATAAAAGTTGGAGTTTGATATGTGGGACACAACTTTCTTTTTGGGGTGAACCTGAAATTTCAAATTTTTCAAGCTCAAACAACCCAATTTCGAAAAGGTGTTCAGAACTGTATTTCGAGTTTTTGAGGGGCTAAACTGCAAAATTTTCAAAAGTTCCAAACCGTGACTAGGCCTTATTTGTGATGACAAACAACTTTTATTTTTGGAGAGTTTCAAGTTTAGTACAAAATTCTTATGTTTTCAGTTGGGTGTCAAATGGCCTGTGTTTTTGAATTTCAATTTGAATTTTTGATGAATTTTTGAATTCTACACCATTGTTCCCCCTTTGTACTTGTTTTAAAGGTACTTTCAATACTTTTACATCAGGGATGTCACAACCTACCCCCCCTTAAAAGGAATCTTGTCCCGAGATTCGATTGTACTTAAGAACAAGGTGGGAAAAGGTACCTTGGTCTAAGAAAGGATGTCGGGGTAGTTCTTCTTAAGATAGTCCTCGGTTTCTCATGTGGCTTCATCCTCGGAGTGATGACTCCACTGAATTTTGTACATTTTAACTCCTTTCCTTCGTGTCTGTCTCTCTTTCTCATTAAGGATCTTAATGGGATGCTCATCATAGGAGAGCTCCGGTTCAACCGAGAGTTCGTCTTGTTCAACAACTTCGGTCGGAACACGAAGACACTTCTTGAGCTGAGAGACATGGAATACATCGTGCACGGCGGAGAGTTTCTCGGGAAGCTTCACACGGTACGCGACCGGTCCGCATTGTTGAGTGATTTCATATGGGCCGATGTAGCGAGGTGCAAGTTTTCCTTTTAATCCAAACCTTTGCACACCCTTGGTCGGGGAGACCTTGAGATACACGTGATCGCCGGCTTCGAATTGAAGTGGCTTCCACCGTTGATCAAAATAACTCTTTTGCCATGACTGTGCGGTTCTCAAATTTTCACGGATGATCCTAACCTTTTCTTCCGCTTCCTTTACAAGGTCAAGGCCATAGGTATACCTCTCGCCTGCCTGGGACCAACACAACGGGGTCCGACATCTTCTACCATACAGGGCTTCGAAAGGTGCCATTTTAAGACTCGCTTGGTAGCTGTTGTTATAGGAGAATTCGGCCAGAGATAAGCATTTCTCCCAATTCTTCCCGTAATGGGTAACACAAGCTTGAAGCATATCCTCAAGTATTTGATTTACCCTTTCCGTCTGCCCATCGGTTTGAGGGTGATATGCTGAACTACGGATCAGTTTTGTGCCTAGGGATAGTTGCAATTGTTCCCAAAAGCGTGCCACGAATTGAGTACCACGATCTGAAATTATCGTCTTGGGTACCCCATGTAGACAAACGACCCGTTCCAAATAAATCTCAGCGTACCTCTTAGCGGTATAAGCGGTATTGACCAGAATAAAATGTGCGGTCTTGGTAAGGCGGTCCACAATTACCCAAATGGAGTCATGCCCCTGAGGGGTTCTGGGAAGTCTAACAATGAAGTCCATGCTTACATCTTCCCACTTCCATGAGGGAATAGGTAGAGGTTGAAGCGTGCCTGCTACCTTCAAGTTGCTAGCCTTAACCCGCTGACACGTGTCACATTCCGACACATACGTGGCAATTTCTCGCTTCATCCTAGTCCACCAAAAGTTTTGTTTCAAATCTTGGTACATTTTGGTGCTACCGGGATGGATAGAAAATTTAGAGAGATGGGCCTCATCCATAATCCTCCTCCGGAGTTCAGCGTTTTTGGGCACCACTATGCGATGTCCAAACCACATCACTCCCTGCCCATCTAGCCGGAAACATTTGTATTTTTCCTTGACATTCTCCTTTGCCAGTTTCCTTTTAAGGATTTTAATCTTTGTATCATTTAATTGTGCTTCGACGATCTGATCATGCAAGGTTGGTTCAACAGAGATATCGTTGAAGTACCAGTGTGGAACAATCTCTAAGTTGAGCTTTGCCATTTCATGGCACAAGGTGTCAGCATAGGACTCCACGGAAAGGCAATGACAATGAGCCTTGCGGCTTAGTGCATCCACAACCACATTGGCCTTGCCGGGGTGATAACGCACACTAAGGTCATAGTCCTTTGCTAACTCCAACCATCTTCGCTGCCTCGTATTCAAATGTGCCTGAGTGAAGACATATTTGAGGCTCTTGTGGTCGGTGTAAACGTTGCATGGAACACCCATCAGATAGTGTCTCCATATCTTGAGAGTATGAATAACCGCTGCTAACTCAAGATCATGCGTAGGGTAGTTTTGC
The DNA here is from genome assembly GCA_015342445.1 of Digitaria exilis. Taxonomy (NCBI): domain Eukaryota; kingdom Viridiplantae; phylum Streptophyta; class Magnoliopsida; order Poales; family Poaceae; genus Digitaria; species Digitaria exilis. Next base: position 22,112 of record JACEFO010001305.1, on the reverse strand, counting down.
TCATGAGGCCGAAGTGCTCTAGAAGCATAAGCAATGACTCGGTTCTCTTGCATGAGGACACAGCCAAGTCCAGTGCCTGAAGCATCGCAATAGACATCATAGGGCTTGGTGCAATCGGGTTGAGTTAAAAAAGAGGCTGAAGTTAAATGTTTTCTGAAAGTGTGGAAAGCCTCATCACAATTGTCATTCCACTCAAATTTGACTCCCTTCTTTAAGAGTTCGGTCATGGGTTTTGGAATCCGAGAGAAGTCCGGAATAAAACGACGATAATAACCGGCTAAACCCAGAAAACTCCGAATCTCATGGACAGAGGTAGGTGGTTGCCAATCCAGCACCTCTTGCACCTTGGTCGGATCCACAGATATACCCTCCTTGGAAACCATGTGACCTAAGAATTTCACACTCTCTAGCCAGAATTCACATTTTGAGAACTTGGCGTAGAGTTGATGGTCTCGCAATCTTTGAAGAACAATGCGAAGGTGCTCGGCATGCTCTTCCTCATTCTTGGAATATATAAGAATGTCGTCAATGAAAACCACCATGAACTTGTCTAGCTCTGACATGAAAACCGAATTCATGAGGTACATGAAGTAGGCCGGGGCATTGGTGAGTCCAAATGACATGACCAAGAATTCATAAAGTCCGTAACGAGTAGAAAAGGCAGTCTTTGGAATGTCACAAGGTCGGATTTTTATTTGGTGATAGCCGGAGCGAAGATCAATCTTGGAGAACACTCTGGCGCCAGCTAGTTGGTCAAACAGGACATCAATACGGGGGAGTGGGTTCTTGCTTTTAATAGTTACCGCATTGAGAGGCCGGTAATCGATACACAACCTCAAAGAATGGTCATTCTTCTTCACAAAGATAGCGGGACATCCCCAAGGTGACACACTAGGACGAATGAAACCCTTGTCTAGCAGTTCTTGGAGTTGAATTTTTAATTCGGCCAATTCATTGGGTGGCATTCTATACGGTCTCTTTGATATAGGTGCCGTGCCAGGTTGGAGTTCAATCACAAATTCAATGTCCCTATCTGGCGGCATCCCAGGTAAGTCATACGGAGAAACATCGGTATACTCACATACCACCGGAATGTCCTTTAGTTGCGTTTCTACCATTGTATAAGCGCAAGCATTGGCGCAATTCCGTTGTGGCAGATATAGCACACTAGGGCCATGTGTAGGTGAGTTTATTTCGACAACTTGTTCCGCAACATCTAGCACAACCTTATGTTGAGTCATCCAATTGGCCCCAAAAACAATGTCAATCCCTTCCATACAAGGCAGAATTAAATCAGTAGGAAATATTTTACTTCCCAGCCTGATTGGCACTCTTCGGGTGACTTGGTTGGATGCTATTTTACTTCCCGCATTTGATATCACATATGATGATTTGGTATGGTAAGATTCTAACCCACATTTTGCATGAAATCTTGTGCTTATAAAACTATGTGTTGCCCCGGAATCAAACAATATCACAGCAGGTTGATTGTGGATAGGGAAGGTACCAGTCATATCTGGGGCTCCCTCAGGTAGGTCGGCCAAGGTGGTGTAGTTAAGCCTTCCTTGTCGGATCTACACACGCTGCTGCTGTTTGCCCTTGCTTTGCTGATTTCCGGGCGCTGGTTCTGTTGCTTGTTCTGTGGGCAGTCCTTAATGAAGTGACTGTTGCTGCCACACTTGAAGCACTGATAGCCGGCTCCAGGGCGAGCTGGCTGTTGTGCGTTCTGCCTTGGCGCCGGTTGTTGCTGCGGCGGTGGAGGGAAACGGGGCGCACTTGGATTTGGTGGCCTAGCAACCCATCTTCCTCCCTAAGGTGCCCTTGGCTGCCCTTGCGGTGCGGCCGGGGGAACCAGGCGGAACCTCTGCGGCTGCGCGCTCGAGGGACCAGCGGGAGCTTTCCTCTTCTTCTCCGCCTTGTGTACCACGTTGGCGTCTTCCTAGGCGATGGCGATGTTCACAAGCTCGCCATACGTGGCAGCTCGGGTGGTGGTAAGTTGGGCCTTTAGCTTGGTGTTGAGGCCACGTCGGAAGATCTCCACTTTCTTCTCGTCAGAGTCGGCGTGATGACCCGCGTATGGGCACAGACCATTGAAGGCCTGGGCATATTGGAGCACCATGCGGGTACCCTGGGTCAATGCCAAAAATTCATTCAATTTGCGCTCTACCAAGCCGGCAGGGATATGGTGAGCCTTGAAAGCAGTCTTGAACTCTTCCCACTCAATCACATGACCCTCCTGCTGCAGGGCCAAGTAATTCTCCCACCATAGGAGAGTCGTGCCGCGGAGCTGCTGTGCCACGAAAACTACCTTGTGGTTGGAAGTGCAAGGCGTGGCCAAGATAGAGAACTTGGATTCGATGGCTCGAATCCACGCATCGGCCTCCAGGGGCTCTTCGGCTCTTGAGAACACCGGCGAGTGCGTAGCCAGGAAATCCTCATACCCGGCCACTTGAGGTTGAGGGGCCCGTTGACCTCCCTGCTGTTGCATCTGCTGCTGCATTATTTGCTGCTGATACTGCAGGTTCCGCAGGATTTCCGTTTGCGTAGCATACAATTGCTGCCACGTCGGAGGTTGCTGCGGTGGCGGAGGTGGTGGCGGCTGTTGCTGCCCCTCTGGCCCTTGCTGGTTAGCATTGGAGCCACTAGCGTCATGACCGCTGCGGGTGATTGCCATCTGCAGTAGGTACTGGTATTAGCCATATTTCATAAGCTTGCATAATAATGACAAGATGGAACGTGGCAATATAATGAAGTTTACTGCGTAAGAATGACATATCAACAAGCAGTTCGGAAGAAAAAAAATTCATATCTCCCAATAGGAAGCAAGTCAAATGCTCCAATTCGGTCAGTAGCTCGAATATTTCATGCTCTACAACTTTCATGTTTGGCTCATAATCAAATTCGGGCTGGAACTAAGCCGATAAATTCAATCTTTAGCTCTCTGTGTTTGCTGTTTTACGGCAGGCCGAGCTGTAGTGTTTTGGTTGGCATTTTTATTTCGCTTAACCAATAGGGCTGAAATTTGGCGAACATTTCGTTTGATAAATTCTAAACAACTTTGTAGTTCACATCGCAGCCCAGAAATGAATGGAAAACCCATCAATAATTAAAACAAAGTTAGCTGCAGAGTGTTTTCCACACAGCCATTACAACCTTCATCAAGTTTTGGCTCACACAACCACACCATTAAATTACATTGTCTCAAAAGATTAAAGGGAAGCTCGACTCTATCTAGCCTATTACAACATGAAGCCAAAATTTAGGCTATGCGGAGGAGTAATCTTGCTACCATCACTTCTAGAAATCATCTAGGTTGTTAGCGGTAGCCTCGCTGCCCATAGGTGATGGTGGAGCTGGAAGGGGCGGCATGTCATCCTCGGTAGCCATGTCGGAATCAGGGGCCTCTCCTTCCCCATGCTCTCCACCCTGTTCAAAAAGGTGCTGAGCATCATGCGCGGCTAACATGGCATTAGCATGCTCCAAAGTACCGTGCACCTCCTCAAGCTCTTCTCTTGTTTGGGCTAGCTCGTTTTGGACATTGTTGTGCGCGATGTGGAGGTCAGACAATTGCCTTTCGAAATCAGCAATCATGGGGTCTCTGGTGCTCACCTCAATGGACAAGGAGGTCCTCTCCACCCCAATGTCTCGGGCACGGGCAGACATGTCCATGGCAAGGTTGAGCACCTCACTCTGTGACCGTCCTAAAAGTGCTTGCAAGCGGTGGTAAGCTTGGATCCATCTCATCAAAAGTGCAGCTGCAGCGACGGGATTCTCCACCATCCTCAAAGGGGAGCTAAGATAGCGCCTCATCCAATGGGCATCGTCCGGCTGGGTCGGTGGGAACAACCCAAGCAGCTGATGCTCTACCAAGTCTTGGTTCTGAGCGCAGAAAGAGCTGTTGCCATTCAAGGCGGCTAGCTCACAAGTAGTCTCCATGTGGTGTCCATGAACTTCCACACTCCAAGTGGGGGAGCTAGGACACGGGGGATGGCGATGTACCACCAAACGCACACGAGATCGGGTCACACCTCGGTCTCCGATGAGGGTTCTCTCATACTGTGGTGGGGTAGGATAATCGAGTGCCTGCAAAACTGACCACAGAATGCTAGGAAAACCTTCCCATCCTAGTCAGTCCGAAAAGGAAATGTCGTTGGGGCAGCTAGCCAAGTCAGCGTGAGCGTCCATTCTGAACCAAAAAGGACAAGGGTGAGAACCGATTAGCGCCAAAGAATATAAAACAGATTCTGGACAGTGTAGTAAAAATTATAAAACTCGGCTTCTACAATCTCAAAAATTCCTAAATTTGGCCAGGACATTGTTTAAGTAATTCCAAACAAGTTTCATGTTGGAGGTTTAAGCAGAAGCTGTCGTTAAGAAAGTGTAAAAATTCAATTTTTATCTCACTGTTCCCAGGAATTTCCAGCAGACAGGGGGTTACCATTTTAAGCATAACTCCAGTTCTACTGAACCATTTTCGTTGAAATTTCTACAGAATAAACTAGATAACATTTTTGACAACTTTCATGTTGAACACTTTTTCGTTTGACAACGTTTTCAGGTTCGAATTAATGATGCGAACAGACTGGTTTCGGCACAATTTCCGGTTGTTATTCAAATTTTGATGGCGGGTTCGATGGTCACGCATTAAGGTTCAATACAATTCAGTGGATTACAATGCATGAGCAGCCTATTCGTTCTTGCCAACACATATGCTAATAAACTTTTGGCCTACAAAGTTAGTGCCGGTGGCTAGGCAATATCCGTCTCTCCCTATATTAACTAGTCGAACTTTTCTAACCGTTCATCATACGGAATCGTGGTTAGTGTACCTGCAGAAATTTCCATTCCAGAGCATGTATAATCAACCTTTCATGCCAGCACTCACGAAAGTGTCTCCATACATTAGCACCCACTATAGAGGTGGCACCCGAACGTTCAACATTGAACGGGCAATGTTTCATATGTCACCTAGGCAACATATTGACAATTTCATACGCTCATGAAATAACGTATTGACTTTGTGCCGCCATCATATTTGCATATGATGCCGTGGTACGCTACAGCAATCGCCGTACCTTGCGCCCACCATGCTATTCTAGTTTCATACGCCATCACAGCGTATTGACTATGTGCCGCCACTATATTTTCATATAGTGTCGTGGTACGTTACAGCAATCGCCGTACCTTGCGCCCACCATGCTATTCTAGTTTCATACGCCATCACAGCGTATTGACTATGTGCCGCCACTATATTTTCATATAGTGCCGTGGTACGTTACAGCAATCGCCGTACCTTGCGCCCACCATTGCGTAAGGTAAATAACAGAATGAAATGTGCTGGAAGTCAGTATAATATTTATTAGCCACCTATAATGTCGTGATCCCTTAACCCACATAGGCTTCACGCTCTATGTAACATCCTTAGCGGTCCTAAGAATAACCTTCCATCGCAATGCGCGGCGGAAGTAAGAGTTGGCAAGTTTTATTCCAAAATATTTATTTCAGGTTTGTTGCTCTCTCTGGTGCGCCTGTTTCGGCTCTGATGCCAGCTATGGCGAACCACTCCGAAATTATTCCAAGTTATGTACCCCTGGACTGCTAATCAAGCCGTCAGGCACTTAATCCGGAATAAGCTGGAGCACCGTCGGATTAAACCCGATTTAACCACGTACTTTCTCGATCGAAACGACACGCGCGCCCACACGAAGGTGGGTTCCAGAGATTACAACATTCCACAATTTCATCATACATAAATAGTATCATAAAGTTATTACAAACCAAGATTGAAATATAAATCAGAGTATCAAGTTCATTCTAGCGGAAAAGTAAACTAGCGACGATACGTAGTAACACCATGATGAAGCCTGCCACGGTGCTACTCCTCCCGTTCCTCGGCAGAGGACGGAACCCACTCGATGTGCCATCCAGGGGGAACCTAGGTAGGCCAAGTGATGGCATCGACTGCCACATCCATCACAGCACCTATAATAAAAGCCACAAGCAAGGCTGAGTATACTAATACTTAGCAAGCCTTACCCGTCGGGTGAAAACTACATCACCGACATCTAGACATAAGAGGCTTTTGGCTGGTGGGTTTGTTTGCCAAAAAGCAACTAAGAGTAGATCCTTGCTTTCCTGGTTTTAGCATCATATTCTAGTAGATTTAACCATTCTAGATTAGCATCCTCTCTAAGCATTCAAGTGGTGCAATACAATTTAACTCATACAACAAGTTCATCATTCTCATAGTTCCAATTGTTACTCAATGCAGCACAGCTGTCAAGCAGTCTCATTAACCGCGAGAAGCGGACAGTTCAAACCGAATTTTGCTACCTGGCCAGGGGAAACCCAACACACACGGACAATGCTTGCTATAAAAGGTACAAGCACTTCCCAACCTTTCCCATTGATCCACAATTCGGAACCGGGTCCACTTCCTTAGGATAAAGGTTTACTACTTCACTCACAACATCACGCATATATCCACAAGTGTACGGCAGGGGAAACAAAAGTTTCCAAAGAGAGATGGCTATCGGCCCTAGCTGCTTCAATCTGGTACCGGGCTTACCGATTCCCATATATCGGCATGCATGTGGTACGTTCAAAAACATGACACACAGAACCACACGTTTCGACCTTAAATCAATTATCATACACGGACGGGAGATGTACAGCTATCATCCCGCCCGTCCATCCTTATGATTCCAACATAAGTAAAGACAAGCAACTCCTATGTCTCGCGAGTGACAGGAAATCACTCGACTTGTAACGGACCTAAAGCAATGCCCTATCGATCCTTCCATACTAGTGTTGCAAGTCATAGGTTCTAGAATTATGAAACTAAGGTATTCAATCAACTCCTTGAAACGTAAATGCACAAGCATAGGTAATTCATAGATGCATAAACTTTAAAAGTTAGGTTATGCTCCGGGGCTTGCCTTCTTGCTCTAGCTGAATGTTACCCTCCGGGTCGACTGTTACTTCGTTGGCACCGCTCTCCGGGATGCCTTGTCCGTCGGCGGGGATGAGATGATAGAAGCCGTCCACAATAACGCCTTCTACATGAGATGCATAACTTTATAGCAGTTGCCTAGTTGATCCAAAACCAGGGCCTTGAAGGCCATACTCACCTAGACATGCTAGTGTACTACTTTCTCCTTCACAAAATTAGAGGAGGGGTGTGGAAAATTTTACGTATCTATGATGGTGATTGTGTACATATATAAAAGAATTCCCATTTATTATTTTGAGGTTTGGGTGCTGTTCTAGAATTTTAGACCTTCCATGTTTTATTTTAATTAATTATCAAAAAGGTCTATTTCCTTTTATAACTAAATTCTACCCTAGTTTCTTCTCATTTTTGTTTCTCTGTTTCTGTTCATCCTTTTTATCTACAAACTTTATGACAGCTACTGAAGTATAAGAGTTAGGCTCACTCCAAAATTTAGCTAAAACTGAGCTACACAGTATTAATTAAAAATAGTATAAACTACTGCTTAAAGAAACAAGATAAATTCATATAAAATCAAAAATACTTCCAAATCAGATAATTTTCCTACCAAAGCTATTCCTAAGTGTAAGGAGGGCTCTGGCCAAGTGGTGGCTCAAAATAACCTTTGGACAGTCCTCAAAAGTTTTCTATCCGAAAACACATATCTATTTATTTGCTAGTCTAAACAGGGCAAAAATTAAGTTTTGCATTTTTAGCAGAGGTGCTAGCAAGTTCTTAGGCCTCTGGAGAAAAATGGTGATTTTTAGCCGCATGGATGATTCTTAATAATTTCAGTACTGCAATAAAACAGGAATCACAAATTAATTCATAACTAAAGCTACAGTCCGTATTTTTAGGTCCCCTTGGGACACAAGGCGTCCAAAGTCCCTACGAACAACATATCCAAAGCTCAGGCCTAGCAGAGCTCTGGATTCAAAATGGTGCACAAGTTTCTAAATTCCCAGTTTGAATTTTAATTCAAAAACGGTTCACCAAAAGTACATACATGCAAACATGAGATTGGAGTTTACAATCTCACGAGTCCAGGGAGTATTTTTGTGCATTTTCTGATTTTTGTATGATTTTTGGTGGATTTTACAAGATTTCGGGAAAAAGGTTTAAACCTTAAGAATCTTTTTACGCGCCGGCCCTTGAATCTTTTGAAACTTCGCGAACAGGTCCCTGCCTTTTTCACTGGGAACCCTAGAAAAAGGAAGAAGACGAACTTAGGTCCTAGGCTCGTCACCGGAGTTGCGCCGGCCAAACGGCGGCGAGAGAGGGTCGATTGGTGGGGGAAAAGGACCAGTGGCTCACCACGAGTCGATTGGTGGCGGTTGGGAGGCCGGGGGTAGCTCGGAGGTCGCCGGCGACGTGCGGTGGCGGTGCGGCCGCCGCGGGCTCGATTCCGACGAAGTGAGTGACTCTCACCGGGGTTGGATGGGTCCGTGAGCACCAGTGGGACTCGGCGAAGCTAGTGGAATGCTTGGTTGACCTCGGGGAGGGCTCGAAGTAGGGGCTCGACGTGCGCGTGCTCCGGCGGCCGGAAACGCGGATTTGGGGGAAATCCGATTTCTCGCCAGAGAGTTGTGGATAGCTCGAGAGAAGTGGGGGAAAAGGAAGCTAGGGAAGTGGTCTAGCTCTGTGCACGAGGGATTTGGGAATGGTGGAGGGATGAGGGTGAATTTTACTCGGGAAGCAAGCTCGGTCCGCGCGGCTGTAGGTTGAAGACGACGGGAGCGAGCACGGGAAAGTGAAATGGTGAAGTGTGCGAGCTAGGAGAGGGTGTGAGGGGCTCGGTGGAATGCTTTGGAGCACGCTAGAGACACTGAGCTGCCTCGGGAGCGTGCGCACGCATGGCTCGGCGCGAGCAAACCGCCATGAGTGCGGTGTGAGCTCGGGCAGCGCACGAGCGGCTCGATTGGGCGAAGGAGATCGTGGCGTGGCGTTGGGGGATCCTCTACAGAGCTTCTTGGCGTGTAGCGAGCGAGCATCGCGGCCTGCGGGACGGTGCGGCGCGGTGCACGCGGCTGCGGCCTGTGGCCGAGCGAGCTCGCCATGATGGCGCTCCGCGGCGCGAGGCGGCAACGCGCTGTCGCACGCGACGTGATGGCTCGGGAGGGGCTGGACAACCGCGTGAGGACAAACGCCAGTGGCCGCCGCGGCTCGGCCAGCCCGGCGCGGCCTCCGCCGCACGCCGGCCACGTGGCGGCCGGACTCCGGCTAGGTGCAGAGCGCGCCAGGGGCCTGTCAGGCGCCCCGTGGAGCTCCTTTGCCCACTTTGAATTTTCTCTAAAAATTTGAACTGAACTTTGAAAAGTGTAAAAATAAAATTTGGAGTTTGAGATGTGGACACAACTTTCTTCTTGGGGTGAACCTGAAATTTCAAATTTTTCAAGCTCAAACAACCCAATTTCAAAAAGGTGTTCAGAAATGTATTTCGAGTTTTTGAGGGGCTAAACTGCAAAATTTTCAAAAGTTCCAAACAGTGACTAGGCCTTATTTGTGATGACAAACAACTTTTATTTTTGGAGATTTTCAGGTTCAGTACAAAATTCTTAAGTTTTCAGTTGGGTGTCAAATGGCCTGTGTTGTTGAATTTCAATTTGATTTTTTGATGAATTTTTGAATTCTACACCATTGTTCCCCCTTTGTACTTGTTTTAAAGGTACTTTCAATACTTTTACATCAGGGATGTCACATATTGGTTTTCGGTTAGGAATTTATTGAGGACTGTCCAAGTGCTATTTTTAGCTACCACTTGGTCAAAGCCTTCCTTTTACTCATGCCTAGCTTTGGTAGAGAAATCTTCTGTTTTGGAAGTAGTTTTAATTTTCTATGAATTAATCTTGATTCTTTGAGCAGCAACTTGCACTGTTTTTAATAATTTCTGTGTAGCTCGGTTTTAGCTAAATTTTGGAGTGAGCCTAGCTCTTATACTCCATTAGCTGTCATAAAGTTTGTGGATAAAAAGGATGAACTGAAACAGAGAAACAAAAATGAGAAGGAACTAGGGTGAATTGAGTTTTGTAAAAAGAAATAGATCACTTTTGATAATTGAAGTAAATAGGGTGCATGTGAAGTTGAAATTCCAGAACTGCACACTTGCATAGAAATAATGGTTTAAATTGTTTTATATGTGTACACAATCACCATCATAAAGGCATAAAACTTCCACCACACACCTTCTCTAATTTTGTGAAGAAAAGAATAGCTCACTAGTATGTCTAGGTGAATATGGCCTTCAAGGCCTTGCCTTTAGATCACATTGGGCAGCCACATTGAAGTTGTGCATCTCATGTAGAAGGCGCTCTCGCTGACGGCACGTACAATCTCGTCCCCGCCAACGAAGAAGAAGCTCCCAAAGGTAGTGCCGACGTCATCGTGATTGACCCGGAGTCTGACACCGGCTTAGCTCAAGAAGGCAAGCCCCAAAGCATAACCTAACTTTTAAATTGTGCAACTATGAATTATTTATGCTTGTGCATTTACGTTTCAAGGAGTTGTTTGAACACCCTAGTTGCATGATTCTAGTGCCTATGTCTTGCAATACTAGTATGATAGGGTCGTTAGCGCAATGCTTTATGACCGTTACAAGTCGAGTGATTTCCTGTCAATCGCGAGATATAGGAGTTGCTTGTCTTTACTTTGTGTTGGAATCATAAGGATGTGTAGGTCTCGAAACGTGTGGTTCTGTGTGTCAAGTTTTTGAACGTACCACACACATGCCGACCTATGGGAATCGGTAAGCCCGGTACCAGATTGATACAGCTAGGACCGATAGCCATCTCTCCTTGGAAATATTTTGTTTCCCTTGCCGTACACATGTGGATATATGCGTGATGCCGTGAGTGAAACGGTAAACCTTTATCCTAAGGGAGTGGACTTGGCGCCGAATTGTGGATTGATGGGAAAGGTTGGGAAGTGCTTGTGCCTTTTATAGCAAGCATTATCCGTGTGTGTTGGGTTTCCCTGGCCAGGTAGTGAAATTCGGTTCAAACTATCCGCTTCTCGTGGTTAATGAGACTGCTTGACCGCTGTGTTGCATAGTAACAAGTGAAACTATGAGGATGATGAACTTGTTGTATGTACTAAATTGTATTGCACCACTTGTATGCTTAGCTAATCTAGAATGGTTAACACTATTAGAACTTGATGCTAAAATCAAGAAAATAGGGATCCACTCTTAGTTGCTTTCTGGCAAAACAAACTCACCAGCCAAAAGCCTCTCATGTCTAGGAGTCGGTGATGTAGTTTTCACCCGACGGGTAAGCCTTGCTGAGTATTAGTATACTCAGCCTTGCTTGTGGCTTTAATTTCAGGTATGCATGTTGTAGAGGACATTGCTAGTGCTACTTGGCCTGCCCAGATTCCTCCTGGCTGGCACGTCGAGTGGGTTCCGTCCTCGTCCGAGGATCATGAGGAGTAGCACCATGGACGGCTTCATCGTGGTGTTGCTATGTATCGACGATTAGTTTATTTTCACTGCTGAACTGTCAATCTATATTTCAATTTCAGACTTGGTGTGTAATAACTGTTGAGAATATTTATGTTAATTTGAATTTGTGGAATGTTGTAATCTCTGGAACTCACCTTCGTGTGGGCGCGCGTGTTGTTTCGATCGAAAGAAGAACGTGGTTAATCGGGTATAATTCGACGGCGCTCCAGCTTATTCCGGATTAAGTGCCTTACTACTTGTTAGTGGTTTGTGGGTGTTGACGGTCGTTAAAACCATTCGGTGACCGTCAACATTTCAGGAGAAACAAGGGTTTCATGCCATGTTCCATACATAAAATGTTTATTACTAAATCATTCCACAAGTTTTGGATGATTTGTGCCTGTAGGGACCTATTGGTGAAATTTCACCCAAATTGGGCTCAGACCCAGGCCGACCGGCCTCCCCTAGGCCGGCCGGCCTGGCCCTAGCACATTTGGGTGTCAAACTTCGTCCATGCAAAGAAAACACAATGAAGATGATCAGGGACGTTGATTCCAACGTCGGTTGGACCAAGGGACCCGAAAGGCCTAGGATGCTTTGTACAAGGATTGAAGGGCCCACCTACCTAACTTACCGGCCGTAACCACCAGAGAAGCACACTTAACCATCACTGGGACGTGATCATGGCCATCCAGAGCGAAGGCGGTGGCCAGAGGCGCCAGGTGGAGGCCGATCGGCCTCCCCTAGGCCGGGCGGCCTCCCCTCGGCTCCAATGGCCCACCTCCTTCTCTCAAGGGACGGTTATGGCGGTTAGGAGGTGACGCTAGCTGCAACCGATGTCCAAAGGCTATATAAAGGCCCCTCCTCTTCACTCCAAGACACACACTACATACCACTACACATTACTTCACTTGAAGTTTAGGAGCTCTTCCATTTTTTCCCTTTTCTTAGTCTAGGATTAGAGTTGGGAGTAGAGTCGAGTTGAGCTAGTTCCAGATTTCCTCGAAGTTCTGGTAAAGCTCTTGTATCCTTTCCTTCTTTTGAAGAGTTTAATATATATATCTTCTATCTTCAGAGCATTTATAAGCTTATCTTTATTTACCTTCCCTTTTTGTGTTGTTTCCTATAGTTTTAGGTCTAGAGTGTAGTTTAGCTCTATGAGGATTTATCTTGCTGGTTTTCTAGTCTAGACCAAGGCCATAAGATGCCTTGGAAGGATGGGGTTTTCTTCTGAAGGTACACAGAGGAAATCCTAACATTAAGTGCAGGCGTGGTGTCTGACTTAGTGTTAGCTACGAAGTGTGTTGCACCCCACGGAACTGATGTGGTAGGCGGCAGGTGGTGACAGCCTTGTCCGTCCTTTGTAGTCCACCACGTTTGGGTGTATTCATAACAGTAGTTGCTGGGCCTGGGGGAACCCCTCTCTCATCCCAGTCTGAGTTCCCCCCGCTGCAGTCGTCGAAGCAAGCTCTGTTCCCGATATCTAAGCTAGGTTCTGGGTTTAAGGTTATAGTGGCTTAGCTCTGAGTAGAAAACCTAGTAAGTCTGGTCTCTCCCAGCGTCTTTGTGACATCTCTGATGTCAAAAGACTTAAAAAGTGCAATTAAATCAACGCAACAGGGAATTATGGGTTGAAATTCAAAAAAAAAAATCCATCCAAAATTCAATTTTTTTTTTATTCAGAAACAAGGGTTGTTTGGACACCCAACTGAAATCTCAAGACTTGGGTGCTGAACTTAAAAATCTCGGACCAAAAGAGTAGTTGTCATCACCTACAGCCCTTCGCGACAACCTCGCCACGGCGTTCGTTCCGCTCGATAACCCTCGAGCGGGGATGTCCGTCACGATCGAGCTATGTCCGTGACGATCGAGCCTAGTCAGTATTGTCCGTGACGATCGAGCTATGTCCGTGACGATCGAGCTATGTCCGTGACGATCGAGCTATGTCTGTCACGATCGAGCCTAGCCAGTAGTTTCCGTCACGATTCGAGGCCGCACGATAGGACCCTCGAGGCCCCGACGTTCCGGCACGCTCGAGGCTCCGCAGCCAAGCTCGAGGGGGCACTTACCCTCGAGCGACGTTCCGTCACGCTCGAGGCTCCGCAGCCAAGCTCGAGGGGGCACTTACCCTCGAGCGACGTTCCGTCACGCTCGAGGCTCCGCAGCCAAGCTCGAGGGGGCACTTACCCTCGAGCGACGTTCCGTCACGCTCGAGGCTCCGCAGCCAAGCTCGAGGGGGCACTTACCCTCGAGCGACGTTCCGTCACGCTCGAGGCTCCGCAGCCAAGCTCGAGGGGGCACTTACCCTCGAGCGACGTTCCGTCACGCTCGAGGCTCCGCAGACAAGCTCGAGGGGGGCACTCACCCTCGAGTGGCGTTTCCGACCATTCGAGGCTCGGCAAGCTCGAGCTTGCGGTTCAAGCTCGAAGCGCCGTAGCGCCTGGTCGAAGTGCCTGGTCCAAGCTCGAAAGTTGTGTCCCACACCTCAGACCCCAACTTTTAATTTTACCCGTTTCGAAGTTCAGTTCGAATTTTTGGAGAAAATTCGAATTTGAAATCGGAGCTCCACGGGCATGCTACAGTGCCCCTGGCGCGCGCTGCGCTGGCCGGAGCTCGGCCGCCACGTGGCCGGCGAGCGGCGCAGGCGGCGCTGAGCTGGCCAAGCCGCGGCGGACGCTGGCGCTTGTCGCCTAGCTCTTGTCCGGCCACTCCCGAGCCATCACTTCGCCGCTGTCGCCTCGCCTCGCCTCGCGCCGCGGAGCGCCATCATACGGTCGCGCGCCGCCGTGGCCGCACGTGCGCTCGCGCCGCGCCGAGCGCACTGCAGGCGGTAGAGTCCATTCGCGTCGCACCAAAGCCTCTGCTGAGGATCTCCACTTCATCACGCGATGATCTTTGACGCCCAACCGCGCGTGTGCGCTCTGTTCGAGTTCGTCGCGCCATCTATGGCGACCGCGACAGCCACCCACGTGCTCGCACGCTCCCGAGGCCGCACTGTGCCACTCTCGCGTGCCCAAGCACTCCACCGCGCACTCCCACCCCTCCTCTCACTCGCTCACTTGGCCATTTCCACTTCCCCGCGCTTGCTCGGTCTTCTTCTTCCTCGCGCCGCGCGAACCGAGCCGAGCTTCTCCGAGAAATTCATCCTCCACACTCCACCATTCCCAAGTTCGTCCCGCACGAAGCTAGCCCTCTACTCCAGCTCCATTTTCCCCCACTTTCCCCTAGCTATTGTCCTTTCTCCGGCGAGAATTTGAGATTTCCCCCAAATCGCGAATTCCTGCCACCGGAGCACCCGCACGTCGAGCCCCTACTCCGAGCCGTCCCCGAGGTCAACCGAGCACGCCATTGGCTTCCTCGAGCTCCACTGGTGCTCTAGGACCCCTCGAACCTCGGCGAACGACCCCGAGCTCACCGGCGTAGAAGCCGCGGCGGCCGCGCCGCCACCACCTCGTCGCCGGCGCAACTCCGACCACCCCCGGCCTCCAAACCGTCCCCAAACGACTCGTGGTGAGCCCAGGATCCTTTTCCCCCACTTCCCCGTGCCTAGTTCGCCGCCGTTTGGCCGGCGCAACTCCGGCGAGAGCCGAGGGCTTTCCTTCATCGTCTTCGTTTGTCTAGGGGTCTCTGTGCAAAAGTCCAGGGACTCGTTCGCGAAGTTTTGAAAGTTCTAGGGTTCCCTGCGGAAATAGATTCTTAAAACTAGATTGTTTTTCCCGAATCTTGTAAAATCCATTAAAAATCGTACAAAAATCAGAAAAATGCACAAAAATACTCTCTGGATTCGGGAGAGTCTAAACTACAATCTCTATTAGACATGTTTATACTTTTGATGAACTGTTTTTGAGCTAAAATTCAAACTATGAAAATGGAAAGTAGTGCACCATTTCAAATCCAGAGCTCCGCTAGGGTTGAGCTTTGGATATGTTGTGTGTAGTGACTTTGGACAGCTTGTGTCCAAAGGGGACCTAAAAATATGAAATGTAGCTCCAGTTATAAATTAAAATGTGTTTTCTGTCTTTTTGCAGTGCAGAAATCTTTAAAAATAATCTGTGCAGTGAAAAATCACCATTTTGCTCCCGAGGACTAAAAACTTGTTAGCACACCTGTGAAAAATGAAAAACTTAATTTTTGCTCTGTTTAGGTTAGCAAATGAATAAATATGTGTTTTTGGATAGGAATTTATTGAGGACTACCCAAGGGTTATTTTGAGCCACCACTTGGCCAGAGCCCTCCTTGTACTTATGACTAGCTTTGGTAGGAAGATTTCCTGAATTGGATGTATTTCCAATTTTATATGAATTTATTTCATTTCTGCAGGCAGCAGATTGAATTAATTTTAATAAATTATGTGTAGCTCAGATTTAGCTAAATTTTGGAGTGAGCTTAACTCTTATACTCCAGTAGCTGTCATAAAGTTTATAGATAAAAATGATGAGCAGAAAAGGAGAAACAAAAATGCGAAGTAATCTAGATGGAAATCGATTTATATAAAAGAATAAACCTTTTTGTAGTTAGTTAGAATAAAATAAATGGAATCTGAAATTCCAGAACAGCCACCCTAAGTTATGCATCTCATGTAGAAGGCGCCATCCCGGACGGCAACTACCACCTCATTCCCGCAGACGTGGAAGAAGTTCCGGAGCACGGTGCCGGCGAAGAAACGACCAACCCGGAGGCTAACCCCCAGTTTGAGCAAGAAGGCAAGCCCCGGAGCATAACCTAACTTTACCAAATTATGCACTTTGAATTCTCTATGTTTGTGCATTTACGTTCAAGGAGTTGATTGAATACCTTAGCTGCACATTTCCTAGTACCTATGACTTGCAATACTAGTATGAAAGGATCGATAGGGCATTGCTTTAGGTCCGTTACAAGTCGAGTGATTTCCTGTCACTCGCGAGACATAGGAATTGCTTGTCTTTACTTATGTTGGAATCATAAGGATTGACGGGCGGGATGATAGATGTAGATCTCCCGTCCGTGTATGATAATTGATTAAGGTCGAAATGTGTGGTTGAGTGTGTCAAGTTTTTGAACGTACCACATGCATGCCGATGTATGGGGATCGGTAAGCCCGGTACCAGATTGAAGCAGCTAGGGCCGATAGCCATCTCTCCTTGGAAACTTTGTTTTCCCCTGCCGTACACTTGTGGATATATGCGTGAGACTGTGAGTGAAGCAGTAAACCTTTATCCTAAGGAAATGGACCCGGTTCCGAATTGTGGATCGATGGGAAAGGTTGGGAAATGCTTGTGCCTTTTATAGCAAGCAGAGTATCCGTGTGTGTTGGGTTTCCCCTGGCCAGGTAGCAAAATTCGGTTCGAACTGTCCGCTTCTCGCGGTTAATGAGACTGCTTGACCGCCTGGCTACATTGAGTAACAAGTGAAACTTTGAGATTTATAAACTTGTTCTATGAATTAATTTGTATTGCACCACTTGTATGCTTAGAGAGGATGCTAATCTAGAATGGTTAAATGTACTAGAATATGATGCTAAAACTTGAAAGCAAGGATCTACCTTTAGTTGCTTTTTGGCAAACAAACCCACCAGCCAAAAGCCTCTCATTGTCTAGATGTCGGTGATATAGATTTCACCCGACGGGTAAGCCTTGCTGAGTATTAGTATACTCAGCCTTGCTTGTGGCATTGATTTACAGGTACACCGTTGGATGTCGATGCCTTGTCTTGGCCTGCCCAGGTTCCACCTGGCTGGCACATCGAATGGGTTCCGTCCTCTGCCGAGGATCAGGAGGAGTAGCACCGTGGCAGGCTTCAGCATGGTGTTATTTGTATCGTCGTTAGTTTATTTACTTCCGCTGCAATGAACTATTTTATTTCCGCTGCAAGACTTTGATACTCTGATTTCATTTCAAACTTGGTTTGTAATAACTTGTGATACCTATTTGTGTAAGTTAATTTGTGGAATGTTGTAATCTCTGGAACTCACCTTCGTGTGGGCGTGCTGTTGTTTCGATCGAGAAAAGTACGTGGTTTAATCGGGTTTAATCCGACGGCGCTCCAGCTTATTCCGGATTAAGTGCCTGACTACGTGATTAGTGGTCCCAAGGTACTTAACTTGGAATAATTTCGGAGTGGTCCGCCACAGCTGGCATCAGAGCCGAAACAGCGCACCGGAGAGACCAACAAACCTTAAATAAATATTTTTGGAATAAAATTTGCCAACTCGTACTTCCGCCGTGCTTTTCGGTGGAAGGTTGTTGTTAGGACCGTTAAGGATGTTACCTAGAGCGTGAAGCCTATGTGGGTTAAGGGATCACGATATGATAGGTGGCAAATAGTATATTATACTGACTTCCAGCACATTTCATTCTGTCATTTACTTTACGCAATGGTGGGTGCAAGGTACGGCGATTGCTGTAACGTACCACGGCACTATATGAAAATATAGTGGCGGCACATAGTCAATACGCTGTGATGGCGTATGAAAATAGAATAGGATGGTGGGCGCAAGGTACGGCGATTGCTGTAGCGTACCACGACATCATATGCAAATATGATGGCGGCACAAAGTCAATACGCTATCTCATGAGCGTATGAAACTGTCAATATGTTGCTTTGGTGACATATGAACATTGCCCGTTCAATGTTAAACGTTCGGGTGCCACCTCTATAGTGGGTGGTAATGTATGGAGACGCTTTCGTGAGTGCTGGCACGAAAGGTTGATTATACATGCTCTGGAATGGAATTTTCTGCAGGTACACTAACCGCGATTCCGTATGGCTCAACGGTTAGAAAAGTTCGGCTAGTTAATATAAGGAGAGACGGATATTGCCTAGCCACCGGCACTAACTTCGTAAGCCAAAAGTTTATTGGCATGTGTGTTGGCGAGAACGAATAGGCCGCTCATGCATTGCATCTCACCGAATTAATATCGAATACTAATAAGTGACCAAATCGAACCGCCGTCAAAGGAATTGAAATCACAACCCAAAAATCCTGCTGAGAACAATCTGTTTGCACCCTTAATTCGAAACTGAAAACGTTGTCGAACGAAAAAGTGTTCAACACGAAAGTTGTCATAAATATTATGAAGTAAATGCTGGAGAAATTTCAACGAAAATGGTTCAGTAAAATTGGAGTTATGCTAAAAATGGTAACCCCCTGTCTGCTGGAAATTTCTGGGGACAGTGAGATAAAAATTTAATTTTTACACCATCTTAACGACAGTTTCTGCTCAAACCTCCAACATGAAACTTGTTAGGAATTACTTAAACAATGTTCTGGCCAAATTTGGGAATTTTGGAGCTTGTAGATTTCTAGTTTTGTAATTTTTAACACCCTGCACAGAATCTGTTCTTATTCTTTGGCGCTACCCGGTGCTCACCCTTGCCCCCTTTTTCCTTTTGGTTCAGATGGACGCCCTCGCTGACCTGGCTAGCTACCCCAACGACGTGTCTTTCTCTGATTGCTTGGGATGGGAAGGCTTCCCTAGCATCTTGTGGTCGGTTCTACAGGCACTTGGCTACCCTACACCGCCACAATATGAGAGAATCCTCATCCGAGACCGTGGTGTGACTCGTTCCCGTGTGCGTTTGGTGGTACACCGTCACCGCCGTGTCCTAGTTCCCCCACCTGGACGGTGGAAGTTCATGGACACCACATGGAGACGACTTGTGAGCTAGCTGCCTTGAATGGCATCAGTTCTTTTTGTGCTCAGAACCAGAGCTTGGTAGAGCACCAGTTGCTTGGGCTGTTTCCACCAACTCAGCCGGATGATCCCCACTGGATGAGGCGCTACCTTAGCTCTCCTTTGAGGATGGCGGAGAACCCCGTCGCAGCAGCCGCTTTGATGATGAGGTGGATACGGGCGTATCACCGTTTGCAGGCACTTCTTGGACGGTCGCAGAGCGAGATGCTCAACATTGCTATGGACATGTCCGCTCGCGCCCGTGACATAGGGGTTGAGAGGACCTCTTTGTCCATTGAGGTGACCACTAGAGATGCCATGATTGCTGACTTGGAGAGGCAATTGAATGACCTCCAGATTGCACACAACAACACCCAGAATGAGTTAGCACAAACTAGAGATGAGCTTGAGGAGGTACATGGTACCTTGGAGCATGCAAATGCTATGCTTGCCGCCCATGACGCTCAGCACCTTCTTGAGCAAGAAGGAGGGAATGGTGAAGGAGAGGCCCCCGATTCCGACATGGACACCGAGGATAACATGCCATCCCTTCCAGCTCCACCTTCACCTATGGGCAGCGAGGCTACCGCTAACAACCTGGATGATTTTTAGAGTGGTAGTAGCAAGTACTCCTCCGCTAGGCCTAAGTTTTGGCTTCGTCTTGTAATAGGCTAGATGGAGTTGAGCTCCCCCTCTTTACCTTTTGGTGGCAATGTAAATTAATGGTGTGGTTGTGGTGTAAAACTTGATGAAGTGTAATAGCTGTGTTGAAAACATTCTGCAGCTGACCTTGTTTTAATTATTGATGGGTTTTCCATTCATTTCTGGGCTGTGATGTGAACTACCAAGTTGTTTGGAATTTGTCAAACAAAATGATCACCAAATTGCAACCCCATTGGTTAAGCGAAATAAAAATGGCAACCAAAACACTATAGCTCGGCCTGCTGAAAAACAGCAAATGCAGAGAGCTAAAGATTGAATTTTTCGGCTTAGTTCCAGTCCGAATTTGATTCCGAGCCCAACATGAAAGTTGTAGAGCATAAAATTTCCGAGCTACTGACCGAATGGGAGCATTTGACTTGTTTCCTGTTGGGAGATATGATTTTTCTCCCGAACTGCGTGCTGATTTGTCATTCTGCGCAGTACACTTAATATATTGTCACGTTCTATCTTGTCATTCAGTATGCAAGCTTATGGAATGTGGCTAATACAAGTCCCTACTGCAGATGGCAATCACCCGCAGCGGTCACGACGCTAGTGGCTCCAACGCTAACCAGCAGGGGCCAGAGGGGTAGCAACAGCCACTGCCACCTCCTCCACCGCAGCAACCTCCGACGTGGCAGCAGCTGTATGCCACGCAAACGGAGATTCTCCGGAACCTGCAGCATCAGCAGCAGATGATGCAGCAGCAGATGCTTCAGCAGGGAGGTCAATGGGCCCCTCAGCCTCAGGTGGCCAGATATGAGGATTTTCTGGCAGCGCACCCACCGATTTTCTCACGAGCTGATGAGCCCTTGGAGGCCGACACCTGGATTCGAGCTATCGAGTCCAAGTTTACCATCCTGGCGACGCCTTGCACTTCCAGCCGCAAGGTAGTGTTCGCGGCACAGCAACTCCGCGGCCCAGCTCTCCTATGGTGGGAGAACTACCTGGCCCTGCAGCAGGAGGGTCATGTAGTTGAGTGGGATGAGTTCAAGGCTGCATTCAAGGCTCATCACATTCCGGCCGGTCTGGTAGAAAGGAAGCTGAATGAGTTTTTGGCGCTGACCCAGGGTACCCGTACAGTGCTTCAGTACGCCCAGGCCTTCAATGGTCTGTGCCCTTATGCGGGTCATCACGCCGACTCCGACGAGAAGAAGCTAGAGAGGTTCCGACGTGGCCTTAACACCAAGTTAAAGGCACAGTTGGCCACCACCCGTGCTGCCTCGTACGGCGATCTCGTGAACCTTGCCATCGCCCAGGAAGACGCCAATATGGTGCACAAGGCGGAGAAGAAGAGGAAGACTCCCGCTGGACCGTCGAGCGCGCAGCCACAGAGGTTCCGCTTGGTTCCCCCGGCTGCACCGCAGGGACAGTTCAGGGCACCTCAGGGAGGTGGATGGGTTGCTAGGCCGCCACAGCCTAACGCGCCTCGTTTCCCTCCACCGCCGCAGCAGCAGCAAGCACCAAGGCAAAATGCACAGCAGCCAGCTCGCCCAGGAGCCGGCTATCAGTGCTTTAAGTGTGGAAGTAAAGATCATTTTATCAAGAATTGCCCGCAGAACAAGCAGCAAAACCAACGCTCGGGAAATCAGCAAGGCAAGGGCAAGCAGCAGCAGCGTGTGCAAGTTCGGAAAGGACGGCTCAACTACACCACCTTGGCCGACCTACCCGAGGGAGCCCCAGACATGACTGGTACTTTCCCTATCTGCACTCAACCTGCTGTGATATTGTTTGATTCCGGGGCAACACATAGTTTTATAAGCACAAGATTTCATGTGAAATGCGGATTAAAATCTTACCATACCAAATCATCATACGTGATATCAACTGCGGGAGGTAAAATTGCATCCAACCAAGTCACCCACAAGGTTCCAATCAGGCTGGGAAGTAAAACATTTCCTACTGATTTGATTCTGCTTGGAATGGAAGGAATTGACATTGTGTTAGGAGCCAATTGGATGACTCAACATAAGGTTGTCCTAGATGTTGCGGAACGAGTTGTTAAGATAAACTCGCCTACGCAGGGCCCGAGTGTGCTATATCTGCCACAACGGACTCGCGTCGATGCGTGTGCTTATGCAATGGTAGAAACCCAACTAAAGGACATTCCGGTGGTATGTGAGTATGCCGATGTATTTCCGGATGACTTACCTGGGATGCCGCCGGATAGGGACATTGAATTTGTGATTGAACTTCAACCTGGCACAGCACCTATATCAAAGAGACCATATAGAATGCCGCCCAATGAATTGGCTGAATTAAAAATTCAACTCCAAGAATTGCTAGATAAAGGTTTCATTCGTCCAAGTGTATCACCCTGGGATGTCCCGCT
>JACEFO010001304.1:0-64228 GCA_015342445.1 Digitaria exilis | reverse complement strand
GGTGGTGCTGCTGCTGCCCTGCTCGGCGTGCACGCACAGAGAAGAAAGGTAAATTTTTTTTTTAATTAGCCCTTTTTCTGTAAGATATCTACATATGATTGCCCCTGCGGGCGAAAGATATTGGAAAATGGACCCTTCGCTCGGCGCCACACGACATGGCGCCTAGAGGTACACCGGTAGGCGCCAGGCTATATTATGGCGCCCAGATCTGCCACATAGGATCTGACGTGGTCGTGAATCGCAAGACGAATGGCTCTGAAAGCGCGACGCCGGATGACCTGACGCCATGCTGTGTTATAACTAGGCGCCAAGGTGCTGGCGCCCAGGCCTAGGCAGCTTAACCCCAGCGCGTAGCCGCCGCCTAGACGCCCAAGCAATTGGCGCTAGATGTCCCAGCTAGGGCCCGAAAAATTTGCGTCCGAGCTTCATTCCAGCCAAAATGACATGACAAATTATTACATAAAGTCCAAATCAAATGAAATACATGCAATCCTACAGTCAAACAGATTTCAACATATTGAATATATCACAGAGTTGAAATCATAACAATGTTCACACATTACTAGTATTACAGCCTGAACCCACAATTTCATATACTACATAAGCTCTGCATAAGTCATATCAAAATGGTCAATTTGACACTTGGACTCACTTTGCTTGATGCTTGGACTTCGCCTTCCCCTTGCAAGTGCGTCGGTCCCTGGAGTGTGTTGCGGAGGAGGCCGGCGAGTTATGGCGAGGTCGTTGTGACTGTTGGGTAGCTAGTGGTGCGCCAGAAAGCTGGGATGAGCCAATTTCGTCATAGCCAAACGTTCCTGGTCTTCCTCGTCTTGGTCGTCTTCATCGTCCTCGTTCGCGTCTTGGTCATCTTCATCGTTCTCGTTCTCCTCTTGATCCTCCTCCCCGTTGTCCTCATCGTCCACCCCATGCTGAGAACTGTTGGTGGCTGCATGTGAGGAGCTCCTTGCCGGTGTCCTATGGGGGACGCGGACGGGGTGCAAGTTGTATGGTATGTGGACGTCCCTCGGAATAATGCGACAACCAACACGAGCCGCTGCTCGACTCAAACGAGAGCGCAACTTCTGCAAATGAACAAAACAAACCCCATTGTCATGAAGTAGTAGATCATGTCAAAGTCTATGAACAAGAATATTGCAAACGAAACTATACATGGAGAAATGCCCTCATACGGCCTTCAGTTTCTGGGTGGCTAGGAGGGGACTGCAGTACCACATCGATATCATGTACTGACGAACTCATAGAAGTGCCCTACAATTCAATGTCATTACAATATGATATATATGACTGATGACTCAAGCTTGGGGAAAATGACTTACCACTCTGTCAAGGATGGGGCCTAGCTCCACTGCCCGGTCCGGCTCGTCCTCGCAAGTCGTAGGTCGTGTCCTCATCGTCGGATGAGGCAATCTCCGCGTAGTCGTCCCGTGTCCAAGCGGTGCGAAGCCTGTAGCGAGTAGCAGAGTGGTACCATGCCAAGTAAGCTCTAAAGTTTGCATTTGTATGCGGGCCTGAAGGTGGCGGGACATTATCATCCATCCTGTTCCACCACTCGATCCTCTCGCGGTGGTAGTCAATGAAATCTGTCACCTTCTTCTACCGGACCCGATCGAACCTACATAATGATGAAATGGTTAGAAACACTCTCATTGTTGTCAGAGGAAGTGTTCATTTCAAATATTAAGAGATAAGATTTGACTTACTCATGTAGTGCGATTGACGTGGACACCTCGTCCGGCGGGAAACTTTGGGGCAAACCCAAACTGGCGCTCAACACGGTGTGGGAGGTGGAATCTCCACCGCGTAGAAACAAATCAGAGGGCACCGCATCCTCCAAAGACCTTGGTCACGCTTGCACATCACGTTCAAAGGCATTGCGAGCACTTGTTCATCATTGTAAGGCTCCCGTATCACCTGCCCAAAAGAATTACAACATTATCACAATTCATTTGTCCACAACTCATGATATGAGAAAGGGAGTACATACCATGGACGGGACTAGGGCGTCCAACTCGTTTCTGGTAGTCAAGGTACGCTCTCCAATGGGTCGCATACGGGGTTGACACCCGGTCCCAAAGGTACGCGACCGTAGGGTTCAGGTCTGGCACTGCTACGTCCCAAGCACGAGGTTGGAACACCTCCGGTCTGCCAACTGCAAGCCGGGACCACATCCACAGCTGCAGGAGGAAAGTGCATCCACCAACACTAGAGGATGTTGCCTGCCGCCGACACGCCTCACAAATCTGACGATAAAGGAATGCAAGAACTCCTGACCCCCAGCTGTATGTACCTGCGTCGAGTAAGAAGTACATGAGAAAAACATTATGTAAATAGTTTGCAATTAGTAAATGGGAGCAACGTTTGTATGTACCTGCGTCATCCCAATCCTGAAGACAATGGATGTACATCCAAGAAGCCGAGTCCCCAGCACCCAAGCCCGACAGTAGTAGGTGATGGTCTGCTCGTCCGCGTCGTCTGGGCACACAGCGAAAGTCCCTCTGAGCCAACGTAATGGGATGCCGGAAACTCGAGTATGTCTTGGTTGCTCATCGTCACCCGCTGCCGGTGTCGGTGGTGGTGTGACCAAGAATGCCTCCACGCGTGCCCTCCACCCCGCTGAAACCGCTGAGCCACAGGCTGGGCGCCCTCGGATCCCCAACCCCAGGAACATAGCTGTATCCTGCAACGTGACCGTCATCTCACCACACGGGAGGTGGAAGGTGTGAGTCTCTGACCTCCACCTATCGATCAATGCAGTCAGTGCAGCGGGGTTGAACGGTGGCAGACCTCTCCTCACAATTGTGGAGATAACATGTAGGCCAGCACGTTGGAGGAGTGGTGTGTAGCGATAGTCGTAGCGGAGGACTCCGATGCCCTCATGGGTTCGGGGCCGAAGGATTGGAAGGGCCTGCAACCAAAGTGCATAAGATGGCATTAGTATTTTTTACATTGGTAGAGAACATGCAATGAAATTTAAGTAATTTTTTTTGACAAACCTCGTTTGGGTTCGCTTCGATGCGCCTCGCGCGGTGCTTCTGGTCGTAGTGCTCGTCCAGGAGCCGAAACGGAGCTGCCATCCTGCATACATGACACAAATGTTCATTCTGGCTCCAACAACATATATTTTCTAATCAGCAATAGTAATTGGGAACCACAGAAATTCATTGGCAGACTATGATCAGTTTTAGTTGGGAACCACATAAATTCATTACGATTTTTTCTAATCTTCTTTTGCAAACTATGATCAGTTTTAAGATAATAATAGAAAAACATATATTTGCTAACTTGAGTTCCTTTCATCCACACATGTCAACCATCGAATCAACATCATTCAAATTTGCACACCTCTTCATATGAATTTTGGGTCACTAACAACATCTACATCGAATCGACCTCAACAAATGGTACACTTGGGAGGGAACATCGACACATATCCACATTGTCCATTTACACATCTATAACAACCAATTGCTCACGGGAATCAAATATCTAATGTTTTCCTCTAAATCTAGGATTTCCATCAATATACACATCACAATCAAGAAAAAAGGAAGAAAAAGAAGGGATGGGAGGGGGCTCACCTTGGAGAGCCCCCAGGAGCTCGTCGCCGGCAATGGGAAGCTCGCCGCCGGCTGGATCTGTAGGGACGGCGGTGGTTGTCGGCGCTGAACAGAGGAGAGGAGAGGGGAGGAGAAAGAGTGGGAGGCGCGGGGGCTGGCGGCTGCGCGCTGGGGTTAAGTCCCCAGGCTCGGCGCCGAGCTTCAGAGCCACGTCTGCGATTACGACCATGTCAGATCCTATGTGGCATTTCTGGGCGCCATATAGCCTGGCGCCTACCAGTGTACCCTAGGCGCCATGTCGTGTGGCGCCGAGCTAAGGGTCCATTTTCCAAAATCTTTCGCCCAGGGGTCCATATGTAGATTTCTTACAGGAAAAGGGCTAAATTGAAAAAAATTTACGAGAAGAAAGAGAGAGAAGGGAAAGGAAGAGAGAGATTCATGGTGCCGATCGAGGGGCGGGCGGGCACCCGCGGTGGTCGGCCGGTACACAACGCGACACAAGACACGAGGGGAAAAAAGGAGTTTAGGCAATGGTCGGCTCGATGTCCTAACGACGGAAAAGCCGGGAAAGATTTTCTGAAGATTGAGATTTAAAGATTTTGAGAGATCAAGAGCTCAACGAACAAAAGATTTTAAAAACATTTTTTTTAGCACGTGATTTGATTTAGGTGAATTTTACAGATGTTACATGTATCCCGCTCTGTATCTTTCCAGGTCAGGTATCCCGGCTTCTTCGCTCTGTTTCTTTTGCGAGCGAGCACGGCTCGGCATCGCGCTCCTCCACGCGCGCTGACCCCCCTCCCCTTCCTCCCTCGCCTCGCCTGTCTCCCGCGCGTGTCATCGTTCTCCCGCACGGCCGCACGTGCTCCTCTCTCTCCTCTCATGCTCTCCCGCTGCCACTGAGCCAGGCACAGCAAGGTGCTGCTGCCGCATGCCTAGTAGGCCGACGCACCCAGGTCCCGACAGCGGTGGGAAGCAAGCACCCGCGGGCGTTAAGCTGTCAATGTATGTGATTTGATATGTACTTGGTCCGTCCCAGAAAACATGCACGTTTTGGGATACGTGCCAGTTAAAGTAGTTCACGTTTGACCAAATTTCTAGAAAATTCTACTTGTATTTATGGCTCTAAATAAATTTGTTAAAAAAACTACATTTAAAAACAAATCTAATTATATATATTTTATCTGATAAATATTTATATTTTTTCTTTATAATTGGTTAAAGTTAAGATTCTAGATTTTATTGGGAAGCGAGAATTGCATGTTTTCTGGGACGGAGGGAGTACGTGTTTCTTTGCTCTTGATTTGCACAGGAGTTCAGATCTTGATTTGCGATAGATTGCTCCCGAGTGGAATTAATGAACTTTTTGTCTGGCCTCTTGGAAACAACATTGTAATCGAGCTTTGCCTGGAGCTAGCTAGCGTCGTGTGAAAGCTCTCCCTCCTCTGGAGGCAGCAGGAGGCTTCAACACCATCCTGGATTCCACGTGATCTCTCTGCGGTTATGGATGGGCACTGCACAGCGATGGATGCGTACAGGATAGCGGACATCGGAGGTGGACGCAGGTGGAAGATCGCCGGAATTGGAACAATCGGGGAAAAAACGAACTGATGTGGGAGGCTTGAATATGAAGAGTGATATTATACCTGTTGGGTAACCTCTCCTTTTAGAGAGGTTTTTATTTTTACAAAGAGGTTAAAATCTGTAAATTTAGCTGAAGTTTTACAGAGGCTCTTGGAGATGCTCTTAGGATGCGTGGCAAAATATCTAAGAAATAGCCTTTATGATCGGTCAAAAGATTAATGGATACGCTGAGACCTTCTCCAATGGTCGATGCTTTCATAGCTCTTAAGTTGTTTAATCCATGAACAATGTCAAAACATTAAAAAAGTGGGTTGACTCTTTGAAATTAGGTTGGCTCTTTGCTAGCCCTTCGCCGTCTTATATTTATTGAAGAGGGCAAAAATGATGTGACCGACTCTTGAAGAAGAGCCTTCATGAGCTGGTCACGTCACTTTTGCACTATTCAATGAATATGAGACGGCTAAAAGCTATCAAAGAGCCAACCTATTTTTTATTGTTTTGATACTATTCATCGATTAAATTATTTAAGAGCTAGCTAAGAGCCAACCATTGGAGAAGGCATGATATATGATCTGTACATCTGTTCTACCCTTTGCTCTATATATGCACGGTACAACAACTCATCTAGGTTATTGGACTTTGATCGATCAGTACTACTAATGGACTTATATTTAGGGTTCCTCTGAATTTTCGTCAAAGATGGCCTAATGCCCTCAGCTCAGGGGAACTTTCATGATTCTCCAATATTCACATGGATATGGCAATCCAAAGCTCAAAGCTGCACAATACTAGTAATATTTTGCATAGAAAAATATGTTCCTCGATTCATATATCTGTGTGCAATGTGTGGAAAGCACATAAGAGACTATGAACCGTCTTTCTTTGATTGTCCCTTCGGTCAAGCCTCTTTCACACTTGATAACTTGCCGATGATCATTCAAGCTGGCATATACATCTCTCATCCATCTTGAGAGAGAGGTTGCAATCCTAGCCTGTTGAGCAATTCGGTACCACAGGAACAAACATTATTTTTTGACAATGGCACTGCTAGGTCTTTTAATGCTTAGATTAGAGATCTTGTTTTGAAAAGGGAAAAGAAGCTGGCCACCTTGATGGTGAAACCAGCTGTTAAAGACAAAATAAATTGTTTTATAAATAATATGTAATTTTATATAGCATATTATTTATTTTTGAGTTGGAGACCCTTTCATATAAATATTTGAATATATTCCTACGAAGCTTGTGTTGTGTGCGTAGGGGGTGTTTGGATCCATGTGGCAAGAGTAAAAAAGAGCAAAACTTTTACCCTCAAGAAAAAATGGCAAAAGTTTTGCCATGAGAGGTGTTTGTATCCAATGGCAAAACTTTTGGCAAATGGCATCAATTTTGCATTTTTTTGCCATTTGCCTCCAAACACCCCTTGGCAAAAGGGCAAAAGGATAACTTTTTGCCTATTTGCCCACTTTTTAGGCTACTTTAGAGGCAAAAGTTTTTTGCCATCTATTTTTACATTTACCCTTTTACCTAGGAGGTGTTTGGAGGCAGATAAAAAAAAAACAAAATAGATGCCATTTGCCAGACACCCCTTGCTTCGGTAAAAAAAAATCGCACCTCCTTTGGAAACTGGAAATATACCGCCCAAAACTAAAAGCCTCTCCATCGAAGGAGGAGTGCCTCGAAGAAAAGACCAACAGTCCCGAGAAACCAGCAAACCCTACCTCTTCTCCTCTTCCCCCTCCTCGCCGGCGAGATGTCCGACCGCCGCCGCGAGAAGGAGAAGCCCCGCGACCGCGACCGCGACCGTGAAAAAGATCGCGAGCTTGACCGCCATCGCGACCGAGACCGCGACAGGGACAGGGAGAGTTACCGGGATAGGGATCGCGACCGCGACCGCGACCGCCGCCGCGACCGCGACAGGAAGCGCTCCCGGTCCCGTTCCCCGTCAGCAGACAGGGACCGCTCCCACCGCCGCCACTCCCACTCGCATAGAGGCCGCTCGTCCCCTTCCCCCGACGCCGGCCGCCACAAGCGCCGCCGCGACGCGTCCCCTTCCGCCGCTGACCACCACCACAGGGAGGACAAGAAGTCCGCCGATCCTCCCGCGCCACCCAAGGGCGGAGGGGACCCGGCGGTATCAGCTGCTGCGGTGGGCGACGGAGATGTGGATGCGGAGGAGCTCGAGATGATGAAGATGATGGGTATCCCCGTCGGTTTCGATTCCACTAAGGGGAAGCACGTGCCCGACGCCGATGTCAGCGGCGTGCGCGTCGTCACCAAGCGCCAGCCTCGCCAGTACATGAACCGCCGCGGCGGGTTCAATCGGCCCCTGCCCCCAGAGCGCAACCGCTAAGGAGGTTAAAGGTCTGAATCTTTCCCTGTTCCTTCCTTGATAGTTATAAAAAATATGTTAGATTGGCTTTTAAGTGGCCTGCTATTGCAAGACTTTCATCCTACTGAAAACATGGGTTATGATTATATTTGGAGACTTTTGTGTTAAATTGGCCTATGGATCTCTGAATAAGTGTATGTTTTATGCGACATACTTTCTTGTTAGGAATACTGCATTCTAGATGATAAAACTGGGAATCTGGCAGCTGGGTTAGTATCCATGATGTATGTTTGTGCCTTAATGGTCAGGTATGGTTTGGAGTCTTGTTTCTGTGGTATGGTTAACAATGGGTGGCCAATACCCACTTTACAATGTTGGGCAAACAATTCTTCAGTGTGCTCGGTTGTGCTTTTCTGCAGCTGTAAATCCAAACAACTGAGTTGCTGTCCAGCCGAATGGCTGTTGAAGCATTCATAAATTTTAATTTGTTGTTTGTACTGAATCCTCCTGGTCTTTGATTTTTTTAATGGCTACAAGAACTGAGCGTACTGTTGTGTGGCTGCAGCGCCTGCTTGCTCCATGCAGCTGCAGCAAAAGCCGTGTGCAGAAATCACTACTGAGCAAGCCACTTTATGAATAGCCAAAGCTACCATCCTTTCTTTGGTTTATTTAGTTTGCCCATCTAAAGTGGTTAGTAAGGGTTAAGGTTAGTAGATGATCATGTACATAACAAAGATTAGCATCCTTAGAGAGATGGGAGGTACCGAAGATTTAAAAATGCTAGAGGGTGCTTTGATGGCATCTTATGAGACGGGGGAGGGCAGCGGTCAAAGGATTATGACAGTGTTAGTGGGTTGATTATCAGAAAGTTTGAATTGTTTAGGAATCTGTATTGATCATGTACTGATTGGTTCTGTGAGTACACTTGTATAGCAGTATAGGTCATTAGGTCCTAGAGATAGACTGGAGGAACCAATAAGTCAAATATATAGTCCTGGGGTGACTGGCTATAAGTAAATTATGGCTTTACCTTATGAATTAATTATCTTTTTGGTGGTGTTCCCAAACTTTTCTATTGTGTGTTTCTCTTTCTCAATTTCAAGAAGAAAACACGCACCCCTGTTTGCATGCTGAGGTTTATTCCAGGAATTTTGGGGTTTAATTTTATTCTAATTCCTCCTATCCGATAGGTTGTGTATTTGATCCCTTTAGACACCTTTTGTTCCGCATTGATCTGGTTTTCGAATTTGAAACCAATCCTGTGGGATCTCTTAGTTTCCACACTATATCTTTTTACTTGTTGATTTCCTGAAATACTATTTCGCTCCTATTAACTGTTTGTGAAATATGGTTTTATGTATCAAATCTCTATAATGTTTGAGGGTAGTTACAAAAGAATAAAGGTAGTGGCTAAGTTAATCAACATCAATTGTTTTTCATCCAAACCGTCAATGATTCATCCCAAGCTAATCAACATCAATTGTTTTTCATCCAAACCGTCAATGATTCATCCCATATGCTTGGATTGAGAATATGGGCCAGATGATCATTGACTGTTGATTTTACTGAATCTAGATTGTTTTGATATTAATATTCTAATATTCAGCAAAGAGCAAACCAAACCATATAAATAGATTCATTGTATAGCTGATGGAAGTTTCATAGGAGTTATGTAGGCTGTTTGGTCAATGTTCAGATTTTAAAATCTTTGCATGGATTCAGTGACTAACATTGTTATTTGTTTTCTTCATTTTTCCTGTTGTCTTTAAGAATGTTCACCCACTGTAGCTAAGCCTAAGATCACTGTATCCATATACATTTTCACATTTAAGATTTTATTCAAATTGTTTGGGGACATGGATTTTGAGAATGCACATATGAGTTTATCATGGGCTGCTGCTTTAGGAATAGTGTGTGCATACTTTTATTTTTAACTCAAGAAAGTTGGTTTGTGGCGGGATATCTATATGCATACTTTGTGGATGTTCTTACATTTATTCATGGATCTTGGATCCTTTAACATCGTCCTCCAGTTGCATTAGAATTATGTGTGCTACATCCATTGGGCCTTAGAAATCATATATTGGTCACCTACTCTTTCAGGTTTCGTAGCCTCTCTCCGTTGAAATTTCTCTCACGATGTCAGACTATTTTCAGTACTATGATACATAATAAATTATCTATGGGAGCGTATCCTATGGAAACCAGACTCCTATGGAAACTACGGAAACTCCATTCAGGGCCATAGGATCTCCATCCGATGACTAGAAAACCAGGTGGGATAATCTTGCAAATAACCCCTCCCACCCTTTTCCATCAATAAGTTCCGTAACCCTCCATCCCGTTCCGTCGCCCCCGAGGTCTCTTGCCGATCTCGGCAGGTCGCCGCCTCACCACCTCTACTAGGGCCTAGACTGCTACCCCTACACGAGAGCGACGTGTTTGGCAGGTCTCAAGCGCTGCGGCAGCGTGGGTACCTTCTGCATGGCCGCCGGTGCGTGTGCGTGTCGCTATTGCACTGAGGTTTCCTTCGAATCTGTCATGCAAAGTCCTAAACGGTCCATACGCAGCACTGCAGTAGCTGTTACATGAATCGTCAGCTCAGTCATATAGTCACAAGCAACATGATCAACTGCATGTCACTTGCCCATACTCATGTGAATCATGTGATCAAGTCAACAGACATTCAACACATTTGTTTTTTCATGTGGTCGAACGATTTCAGGCGTGAGCCGTCGTCCATGGCGACGATGTCCAGGGGGTCGCGGGCGGTGTTGTCCATGGCGACGGCGTCCAAGGGGTCACGGGAGGTGTCGTCCATGACGGCGTCGTCGAGGAGGCCGGCTTGATTCCTCGTCCAAGGGGTCGCAATGCAGGAGGTCGTGGGCGCGCCGTCATCCATCACACAAGGCGAGCGGAGGCATGTCGAGGCGGCGGACGTCCAACCGATAGGGCCGGGCAGCAAGTCTAGACTGGATTGCTTGCTTGTCCCATTGGTCACCGTGGTTCCTGAGCGCCGGCCAGGGTTACTGGAAGCCCCACGTCATGCTTCCTGGGGGCGCCGTGGCGTGCTTCCTGGGGGATCGTTGTGGAGGTGACTGATGAGGGCGTGAGGCGGCGGCCTGGCGAGATCGGCAGGAGACCTCGGGGGCGGCACGGAATTCTCGCGACTGTTTCTGCGGGACGGGGGCGACGGAACGGGGTAGGGCGACGGAACGGGACGGAGGGTCACGGAACTTGATGCAAGGGGTGAGAGGGGTTATTACCCCGTCTGATTTTCTAGTCATCGTATGGAGATCCTATGGTCCTGGATGGAGTTTCCATAGGATACTTTCCCATTATCTATGTTGCGTTTATCAGACATCCTTTTTTACATGACTTGTTTGATGCCATTTTTTCATGGTAGCAAGCTTTTTCTTTATTATGTTTTGTAATTATATTCCCAATGACCTTAATACTTTTTGTCATGAAACCATGGGGGAATATCCCCACATCGTCATCTGTTGATTATAATGTGAAAAAAATTTGGTTTATGTATAACAAACTAAATATTAAGCAGATAACTACCAGCTACCCCCTCCGTCCCAAAATAGATGTCATTCTCGCTTCCCAATAAAAACATCTTTGAGCATTAACCAATCATTTATAAAATAATATTAATATTTATAGTACATCATTAGTACCATTAGATAGATATTTGAATCTAGTTTTTTAACAAATTTATTAGAGATATAAATATTACATATATTTGTCTACAAATTGAGTCAAAGTTGAGAAAGTAACACGTGCACGCATCCCATAGCGTCATCCTTTTAGGGACGGAGGGAGTAGGTGTTATATGTTTTGATGTTTTATTTTAAAAAAAATTATGGGTTAAGTTTGTCTAGTTAACTTGCCAGAAATTTCCTGAGTTCAACTGATTTTGTTTATCTTTTTCTATGTTTTACAGGATTATGCGCAAATGCAAAGATGTCTGGCATCTGGTTGCAGTTACTCTGTTACTGGACCATGTAGGGGATGAGCTACTGTGGAGCATGTATAACCTTGTTGGCTAGTTACTTTGCAAAACTCTGTAGACTGATATCCTGTTCTCCATTATCCTTTCTTTTGTCATCGTTTATTCTGTCGGCATTCCAGGAAAACAGAATTTGGTGGCTCATTTTGAAACTATGGGTTTTACAACTTAACGTGATGTTTCTGGCTTTCTACATGCAATTTGGTGAGCCCCAAGTAGCTTGTGCAGTCCTTTGTTTATCTATTTCCTATGCTTACATTTGTGTTTGTTTCCTAGCACTTGTTTCAGGTAATCAGGCATGCACCACATGGATTGCCAAGTAAAAAAGCTCTTGCTTTTAGTTTTGTGCTTTGCAATGAAATTATTGGTACTGGCCATGACTGCTGCATGTATCACTATTAAGTTTTGAAGATGTTGCTGAGATCTAGCTGAAATCTAAGTTTCATGTGATAGCAACTTAAGTGCATACTTTTTTGCATTAGATACAGGATCAAGCTTGGCAGATTTACCAGTTTATTTGGTTCCAATGATTTGGTGTAAGATTTTTTATTCTGTTGCCATGGTTATTTCTCGTGTAAGTTGCGGGAAACGACCATAAATAGGAGAGGGAAGGGGTGAAGTGTGAACTGTGAAGTTCAGGTACTCCTACAGTGTTTTGTTTTATTGTTTGTATTTGAGAAATGACTGTATGCTGATGCGTCAATCTGGCACTTCAGAGTGGATGCTGTCTAGCGGTGTTTAGAAGTCCTTTGGCATACTCTTTGTAGAAACTTCAATTTGGGTCAAACGATGTTGATCCAAGAGAGTGCTGAGGGGAGGTGGCTGTGGTGATTTGCAAAAGTGTCTCTCATCTTCCCTAGTAAATCACTACTCCTACCTTTTGCATATCACTACTCCTACCTAGCAAATCACCCCTCTCATCTTCCCTGTACGTCCTTCTCATCTTCCCTGTACGTCCTTCTAGATCAACATCGCCCATATCTTAGTCGGGGTATGAGAGAGTTAATGGTGTCGCCAAATCTTAGTCGGCGTATAGGAGGTTAATGGTGTCGCCAATCAAAAGAATGTTTAGTCTACGTCGCGCAACGTGCATAGGGCAAACATTTGCCTTTCGAATGGTTGCACCGTTTAGTATTTTAGGGGTCACAATGGACCAGCGAAAGGTAAAATATCTGATCTCATTGTTTTCTCACTATTCTCACCTAGCTGCTGGGTCGTTCTATGCGTATAGCAGACGTCACTGTTTACCGTGCTTGAATATGTTCTATGTGTATAGCAGACGTCACTGTTTTACCTTGCGTTCCTGGTATCCCATTGCTTACAAATCTGAAAAGGTTGAAAGAATCAACCGTGCAATACAAGTATCAGTACCGTCATGCACCTAAAATCTGGATGTTATCTCACAACTCGATTGACATGTATGTACATAATAAGCTTTGAAGTTTCATTACATGCAAGTTGTCAGCATAATGTACTTCAGTATATCGTTGTACTGTTACATATGTACGCATCTAATAGAACCAGAAGGCGCTCCTCTTGATTCGCTTAAACCCACCTCTTCATCGCCCGGCCGAAGTGGAACCGCAGCGGGATGCAGCCTTCGAATCCAGCCTCCGTCCCTGCGCTCTGCTTGCTCTTCTTTCGCCTCCGGTCGCGCCGGTCGATGAGCCGCGCGCTCTGCATGGCAGGCGAGGGGCATAGCGGCGGGACGACGTCCATCCTGGCGGAGCCCTTGGGCTTCCCTGGCTCGTCCTCCCACTCGAACGGCACCTTCCCCGTCGCCGGGCAGTACACCCTGCAGGACTGCCCCAGCTCGTCGCTGACGGTGGGCTGCAGGCGCGCCGACTGCCACATGGCGCTGTCTATCTCCATGGATTTCGACTTCTGATGCTCCATCAGGATCAGTTAGTTGTCTCTGGAAATCGCTGTTTTGGTTAGGACAAGGCAATTAGGTTCAGTTGTGTCTGTGACAGGCGCTGCAATCCACTAGGTGATGTGTTTATATAGACTTGTTGTGTGATGTGTTAGCCACGGCTGCCTTTTGCAGGTCAAACGCTTGGGGATGCTGATGTGTGGACGTGATCTGATGTCAAAGGGAGCCCCGGCCGGCTTTTCTTCCCGGTGCTTTGGTTTCAAGGTCACGGCGAGGAAACTCAGTAGGCGTGCCCGGACGGTCGTTTCGTGGCAGTTACTGTTGTGTGAAGCATGGGATGAGTGGCGGCCACAGGGGCTGGCTCTGGCTTGTTAATTGCTTGCTTGTTCCTTTTAGATTACAAAGAAGCATTACTTGATTTGAGGAAGATTACTGTACTAGATTACTTGGGCCAAATTGTCTGGCGGGCGAACCGCGTCGTTTAAGGGTTTGAAAATGCAGCAGATAAATCGTAATCCGGTAGCTCATGGAGGGGGCATCGGGTACAGGAGGTGCAGACTTGTCCACAGTTGGTTGATCGCAGGCAGAGGCTATGCAGTGCATCGAGGCCTACAGTTGCGTACGATAGACAGGATTGCAGCAACAAGGGGTGGTTTAGACTTTGGATTCATATACACTATTTATTTCATTGAAAACCATAATTCCTCCTACAAACTTTTCTTACAAGTTTTGCTATAGTGAATTTTGCCAAATATTTCCTATCTAAACAATTAAGATAACTTTTCTTGGGCTTCTCAATTATACGTACGAGTAGTCTGCTGTTGTTTATAAAAAAATAGTATTTTTAGATAATGAATACTGGTACATATTCCAACCTCTGCATGTAGCACATGATAACGTCATAGCAAAATTACATTTGCCCACCTAGGAGAATCTACAAGACCATAGCTAAACCGATTCAAAAAAAAAAAAGTGGAGGTGAAAATGTGATCCAATAGACTCCTTTTTGCGTATCTCGCTTTGTATAGCCTCCCCTTGGCTAGCTTTTATTTGGCTAGCGCGTCCTACTCTCTCTGGCCTTTACGGTTTTGAGAATTTGTTAGTTTACTCCACTGCTAGGAAGCTTTTTATTCTTTTATGGTCCTTATAAAGCTCTAAATTTAACTGTGATTATATCTAGGCTCTTGAACATGCTCTAAGAGTTTGGAAATTCGCAAGGAGCAATAATAATAGGTTCCCTCCTTAATAGCGTGTAAGAAAAATGGCCCTAGGCCATAGTTTGTGATTTTGGCGACTGATTGACAACATAACGAATGAGACTAACAATTTGTCTAGATGATAGTTGTAGATGTTTTTAGGTCCCAAGGATACTTTGGAAGCCATCCAAATGCTCATATAATCAATATATCCAAATAATAGTTATCCAAATTGAAGCCATCCAATTCACGTGGAAAAGTATCCTTAGCCATATTTTGGAGCATCCAAAATATTTGAAAAGGTTGACTTAGTCATATTCAAGGACATCCAAAAGATGGCAATAAAAATAGAAGAAAAGACCCATGAAGAAGCAATGAAGAATTGCAAGACGCAGAGGCGACGACTAATTCGACTGTGTGCTCGTCGAATCAGTCGATGGTGTTAGAAGGCCGAAGGTGCGGACATCTCTGGAACGCGACGACTAGTTCGACGGGGCGCCTGTCGAATCAGTCGACGGTCCATCAAATCAGTCAATGGTGATTGAAGACCGGCGTGCATTCGTCTCTGGTGGGCGACGACTATTTCGACGGGGTGCCCGTCAAATCAATCGATGGTGCAGACTAGCCGTTGGAGTTCAAATATTTAAAAAGAAAGGGAGCGATGAGTATTTCGACGGTTCCTCTTCTGCACTCGTCGAATCAGTCGACGGTACGCAGGAAAGTGGCAACAGCTAGCAACGGCTAGTTTCTTTGGTTGGGCTATAAATAAGAGGTGTCCCGGCCATTTGAAGGGTGCTTGAGCTCAGTGAAGATATTGGCAAGTGTTCTACACACTCTTAAGTGCCCAATCCACCAAAGTGCTAAATAGAAGTCTAGGTGATTAGCAAAGTCATTACTGCTAGTCCAGACCCATTAGAGCATCTCTTACGTGTTTAGCCTAGAGTTAGCGAGGTTTGCATACTCTTGCTTTACCCGATGCTTGCGTGCACCAAGTGTTGTAATACGGGCTTGTAGTCTTGCGAGACCCTCCAACTGAGTTTGTGGAGTGGCCGCCGGTGATTGTGCAAGGGAGGACCCTTGGCGTTTGGCCGAAGCTCTACCAAGTGAAGGCGGCGAGAAGCATCCGAGGAGGGACGAGCGGAGACCCACTTGCGTGTGGAGAAGTCACGTGGTCACCTACTGAGTTACTCGACCGGGGAGTTTATGCCCTTGTGGGGGCATTCCCTTTGAGAGGGGCTCCAACAACGAGGACTAGTGGAAAGCTCGTGAGCTTTCCAATACCTCAGTAAAAATCGCCGTGCCGGGAGTTTGCTCTTATATACCTTTTAAGCTTCCATATTTTATACTTGCACTACTTTCCACATTTACGTTTCCTAGACTTGCCATGCTAGTATAGGATTGGACCTAGGGTGCAAAACTTTGTAGCGCTAGAGATAGCAACACATGGAGAAAACATAGAGCACATTTAGATAGAAATTGAAATAGGTTTTCATATGTGCAATTGGGACAACCTTTCTTTCCTATCATATCAAAGTCAGTTCTTTTATTGATCTTTCTTTTCTTCATGACCTTTCTAGAAGCTAAGTGATTACGAAAGAAAGTGTGCAAATAGGCTTTAATTAATACTTTATCACTCTAAGGTCATGAAAAATCGTTAGATACTCAATTTAATTGAAAGAAATACTAGGGCTAGTGCTATAGGACTTTGAGGCCTTTGCATTTGTGCCCACGACTCCATTTGTGGAGGCTCTTGCATTTGTGGCTAAAACACCACCTTTTAGTGGAGGACGATACTTACAAGTGACCCTAAGCTAGAGAGGATTAAGCCCAAGCGTTGACTACGAGGAATGTGAAATGTTAGGGCAACTATTCATATCGCTTAGTTAAAATTGTTATGGACAATGTGTGAAATGTTTAATGGGTTTGATCACTTCCTAGAGGGTAGCAGTGAGACGCCCTGAGCGTGATGACTGATGACTCTGCGAAAATTTCTGACCACTCAAGCATCCCTGCCGTCGAGCAGCCTTGAAGCTTGTCACCCAGCCATGCAGATGCGGCAGCCCTGGTTTAGCGTCGCCCCTCTCCGGCCAGCATCCACGCCCAAGTTTAGGACATTTGCACACATATCTATATTGCTATCTCTCTCTCTCCACAAACTCCGGTGGATCAAGCTGCAGGAGCCATGGCTTCACATTCGCGCACCATTGCGCTCCTCCTCCTCGTCCTTGCCGGCCTCGCCTCGCAGTCGGCGGCCTTCAACATCACCAGGCTTCTCGGCGAGTACTCCGACTTCTTCACCTTCAACAACCTGCTGTCGCAGACGAAGCTCGCCGAGGAGATCAACCGGCGGCAGACCATCACCGTGCTGGCCGTCGACAACGGCGCCGCGAGCGGCATCTCCTCCCTCGATCCCGACGTGCAGCGCAAGGTGCTCTCCATGCACGTCGTCCTCGACTACTACGACAAGGCCAAGCTCGAGGCCATCAAGAACCATACCACCCTGCTGACCACCATGTTCCAGTCCTCCGGCAAGGCCACAGACCGCATGGGCTTCCTCAACTTCACCAAGCGCTCCGATGGCGTCATGGTGTTCGGCTCCGCCCAGCCCGGCGCGCCCAAGAACTCCCAGATGGTCAAGTCCGTCGCCTCCCGGCCCTACAACATCTCCGTGCTGCAGGTCAGCGCCCCCATCGTGCCTCCCGGCGTCGGTGGCTCTCCGGACAGTGGCGCGCCGCCCCCGCATAATAAGGCCACCGCGCCTGCGCCCGCGCCTACAGCGAAGGGAAAGAAGGGAGCTCCTCCGCCCAAGGATGAGGAAGCCCCCGCTCCGTCTCCGTCTGGAGAAACCGGCGGCGACCCGCTCGCCGACGCGCCTGGCCCAGCGGCGGACGGACCGGAGGCAGATGGTCCCACGGCGGATGGCCCCACGGCGGACGGTCCCACGGCCGACGCGCCGTCGCATAAGAAGGGCAGCGACGACGCGGCTGACGCGCCTTCGGCCGCGGGCAGGGTAGTGGATGCTGGTGCGGGGCTTGGAATCGTGTCGCTTCTGGTGACGATCATTTGGCTCTGACTAATGCTGGAAAATTAGAAGGGAGCGTTCGTGATTAGGAATTCACTTTGCGCTCGCGCTCCTCCCAACCACATCTCCCCTACCCCCTCCTATTTGTGTTATTTATTAATCTGTTGAGCCTGCCTAGTGAGGGTGCGTTTAGATTCAAAAAGATTCCCCAAAAAACCACTATTCATCTAACTTTTCCCTATTCATCTCACCTCTTCCACTACAGAATACTATTCATCTACAGTGTTTTTTGGTGAACAGTGTATTTTCGGGGAATCTTTCTCCAATCTAAACACACCCTGATGTTGTACGTAGTATGTGATCGTGAATGCCGTAGATAGTATTCAATTGATCATGCTGTGCCAGTCTATTATAGAGCCATTGAGCATTTAAATATGATCATGTACGTAGTATGTGATCCACTAGCTATCACTACATGAAAATGGCTTATTCGTCCACCTTCCATCTGTACCGGTTGCTTACCAACCGGTACTAAATGGTCCTTAGTACCGGTTGGTAAGCATAGTTGATAAAGACATCACTCCTATTGATACACAAGAACCGCTGAACAATGAAACCATTCAAGGTCCGATCACAAGAGCTCGTGCACGACAATACAGGTGAGCTCGTTCTAAATGTTCCTATTAATAGTTGTGAGAATGGTTTACTACCTATTGTTTATTATAATGTAATTAGTAACCAAGGAGAAGACCAAAAACACATGGGGGAAGGCATGAAATCGTGGAGGACCAGCAAGGAACGGCCAAGCTACGTGGATGCCCAATACAATTCGACTTCGAGTCCACCTCAGAGTTCAGGAGCTGCCTTTAGTAAATTTGACGCCCAGGCCACATACGGAGAGCATTTTTGTCGATCCACATATGCTTGGAAAGAAGAGTTCATAGAGTTTCCAATGGCACCGGTTTGAGCCTTAAATTCCTGCTGAGTCGTTGGGAATCTTCCGAACAAGGTGGAGTCCAGAATCTATCCCGGTGCTGCGACACCGTCTTTTGGCCTTTGGGCCGTGTATCGTCGTTAAGCCCATTAGGGGTCGCGTCGAGGGGGTCGACCATGACCTTAGACTCTATTTTACAGTAGCTGCCAACAAGGTTAGGGTTTTGGGTTTTGCTTTAGATCAATCTGTCTTGAACAGTCGCCGTTCTTCGGTTGTGAAATTCCAACTCGTGTACTTGAATCATTCATCCGCAGATTGTCACCAAATTTCAGAGCTGCGTTCTTTCAGGTTCTTGCTTGTGTTTTTCGTTTGCACTTGTAGGGATTAGCCTTCTTGGCAAGGTCAACCGGATCGTGACATGGTTGATAACCAGAGGAATCATGGTGCTAAGATTGCAGGGATTCAGGTCTTTGGATCTGAAGCCGGATCGGCGTGTCACAATTTCGCCCAAAGCGAGAGTTATCTTTTTCCTGACGAAAGATCGGGCCCCTAGTTCACATCAACATTACCCCCAAGGACCATTTAGTACCGGCTCATAACACGACCCAGTACTAAATGTTGGCATTTAGTACCGGTTGGTGCTACGAGGTGGTAGTAAATGGTTCCAGGGGGGTTCCCGAGACCCTTTTTGCATTTGGCACCGGTTGGTAACACCAACCGGTACTGAATGCCACCCATCAGTACCGGTTGGTGTTACCAACCGTGATGCGAACATGCAGGATCGATTTCAAGTACAATCGACACCGAGGACGGCTTTTTCTCAAGAGGGGGAGGATGATGAGGACATGAGACACATGCATACGACCATGTTTGGGTCATGCATTAGTGAAGGAGGAGTCCAACAAGATTGTCCAAGTCATAAAGGAGGCCCAAGGCTAATTCAATTCGAGTCACCAAGGTGGAGGCCCAAAACAGCTCAAGTTCGAATCCATCTCGGAGTTCAGGAGCAGCCCATGATGTTTTGGTCGCCACGGCCACATACGGAGTCCGTTTTGGGCGTTCTATATATGGATGGAAAGCTAAGGAGATGCACTTTCCAATGGCTCTGGTCTCAAGCCAAAACTCCATCTGAGTCAACGGAAATCATCGAAGCAAGTGGAGGTCCAGAATCTGCCAGGGCACTGCGCCGCCGTCTTTTGGGCCGTTGGCCCGTGTATCGTGTTGGAGCCCATAGGGCGTGACCAGGGGGTAGGCCACGCCCTATCTTCCCCTATATATTCAGTAGCGGTCGCTACATTAGGGTTTGGGTTTTGTTTTACATCTAGCTTTAGCTAGTCTTGAACACGCACAAATACGTGCTGTCCTCGTGTGATTCGGAACCCCACCTTCGAGTGATTTATAGATTGCTCGCCTCTCATTCTTGTTCGTTCTTCGATTGCGTACAGGAATTGATCTTCTTGATCAGGCTGATTTTGTTTCCGCAGGATCGGTAACCACAGAGAGTTGGTTCAGCGATTGCATTGGTGCTTCGGGTTCGCTCGTCGTAGTCGGATCGTGAGTGTCTACTTCCACAAATCGAATTTATCTCCACTCACCAAAAGATTGGGCACTCCAGCTCTATCAAGTGGTATCAGGATTTGAGGTTGATCGGTGAGTTTATCGAGTGTTTTTCACTTCCTATAGTCCACAAAACCAAAACAAATAATTTATTTTTTTAGGTTAGATCATTGTCCCAGCACCCTTTTGAGCCTTGCACTTTCTTTCAATAATTTGCATTGTTGAATTTGTGTGATTACGCATTCAATCGTTGCTGGTTGCGTGGTATCTATCATAATTTTTTTACCCCACCCTTCCGCGCCGCCACCACCATCTTCCCTGTGTGCATCACATCTGCCGCCGCCGGCCACCACGCATTTTCTTTTCCACTGATCGCGCTTGGCCGTTTTCTTGGATCGCGCCAGCCTCCCGACCGCGTCTCCTTCTGTTGCTTTGGGAATCGCGCGTCTGCGACTCCCTCTCGAGCGCGCCAGGATCGTGGCCTGCTGGATCGGGACCTCCCTCCCTGCCGCACAAAAGAAGGAAAGCATACAACAAAAAAAAGGAAACTGCAGCCACGCGCCGCCCTTCTCCCTGGGATCGCGCTCTCCGAGGATCGCGCGTCACCAAGGCCACGCCCTTGTTTCCGTGTCTGGTAATATTTTTGGGGAAAGTCAACAAAAAAAAACGGAAACAGAAAAAAAAAAAGAGAAACCCCACGCCACGAGCCACCATTCCCACGGTCACGCGTCGCCCTCCGCGTGGATCGCGCGTCGCTCCTACACGTGAATCGCGCTCCTCCCGCTCGCCCCTGCTGTCAGTAATTCCCACCTGGCGTGCGCGCCCCCTGTCTGTGTCTTTCGTAACGTCAAAAAGAAAACAAGACCGCCACACGCAGCGCGCGTCGCCCTCCCCTTGACGGATCGCGCCTCTCCCTGCACCGCACGGAGTTTGTCGTCCCGCCGACCGTGAGCCAATCAGGCCGACGCCAGAGCGTGCACTCCTGCTGCCTTTTCCTTCTCTAACCTTATTCCACTTTTGCACTTTGTCTCCAGCAGCTTTTGTTCAGGCCGACGCCAGAGCGTGCACTCCTGCTACCTTTTCCTTCTCTAACCTTATTCCACTTTTGCACTTTGTCTCCAGCAGCTTTTGTTACGTGTTTTGGCACTATTATTCAACTTTGCATTATTGTTTGATTGTGCTAACCCTTGAATTGAGTGCAGCCTACCCAGAACTACACATATTTCTCCGACGAGAAGACCTTGTTTCTCCAGGCAATCGCTCCTCTAATCTCTCGCCGGTACGACTTGTAGTTGCACTTCACCCCTGTGCGTTTGGTAAGAACGTACAAGAATTTGATAACAGCATTGTAGTGGGCGTCTTGTGAGCCGTTACACCCTTGTCATATTGTTGTCGTCAATTTTGTTTTGTGTTTGCGCTAACCATGGC
This sequence comes from Digitaria exilis, assembly GCA_015342445.1. Classification (NCBI taxonomy): domain Eukaryota; kingdom Viridiplantae; phylum Streptophyta; class Magnoliopsida; order Poales; family Poaceae; genus Digitaria; species Digitaria exilis. The sequence goes on along the minus strand of JACEFO010001304.1, from coordinate 42,712 downwards.
AGCAGACGTCGACGGCAAGACGGATGAAAAGTGCAGGACATGTGGACGCAAGTTGACGGACTTGCCGCGAACATGAAGACGACGCATGAACGGCATGACAAGACGACCATCTTGTTGAATGAGCAGTTCGATCAGCTCGACGTCGCTCAGACGGCCATTAATACCACACTCAACACCATCGTGGCACGGCTCGATGCAATGACCAATACGATCACAAAGTTGCAGGAGAATGGTGATCGCCGCGGTGATGCCCGCCGTGTGGTACGTCACCCAGCTAATGATTCATTTGCTAAGATTCAATTTAATATACCATCTTATAATGGCAAATATGATCCTACTGCATATCTTGATTGGGAATTCGAGGTCGAACAGAATTTTTCTTGTCATGATATTCCTGCTGGTGCACAAGTTAATGCTGCTATTAGTGCATTTACTGATTTTGCTTCACTTTGGTGGCGTGAATATAAACAAAAACATCCCACTGCCACTCCCACCACTTGGGCTCAATTAAAAGCTGCTATACGACATAGATTTGTTCCTTCCTATTATGCCCGAGAGTTGCTTAATAAAATGAAGTGTTTTCAGCAAGGTCAACAATATGTTATGGAATATTACAAGGAACTACAAAAGTGTATGATTCGTTGTGGTTTATGTGAGACGGACGATGCTGCTATGACACGTTTTCGCGGTGGTTTGACCCGCGAAATTCAGGACATCCTTGGTTCTAAAGATTATGCTGATATGACCATATTGTTTGACTATGCTTGCCAAGCTGAACGTGAAGTGCAGGCACGCCGCGAGTTGCATAACCTAGAGGATCAATCTATTCTTGTATCTCTTTTTGTGCCTAACCTTTTGCAGGATGATGAACAGAAGCAAGAGGACAAGGATGATGTCAAAGAAAATGAGGAGCTCACGACCTCATGTGCAAATTTAGAACAATCACTTGACAACGCACATATTGCTCTTATTGACATTGAGAGCAATGGTCCTGCTCCAGGTGCTCCACTCACGGCTGGTGAGACTCCTTCTAATGTGCTGAAATTTTCCACACCTCATGATATCATAACTCAATTGTTAGTGGACCCTATTCTTGATTTGTGTGATAATACGTCTGTTGTACATGCATTAAAGCAACACACTTGTGCTGAACTTAAACGTGTCATTCATATTTTAAGTCCGACCGATGAGCATGCGATGTTGTCTTCTTTACATACTTTGGGTTACATTGAATTTGATGTTTTGTGTAATCTAGATTGTTTGCAAGAAAACATTTCTAAATATGCTGATTTGTCATGGTTTTCTAGACACACATATCATGCTATTGGAAACTATAACAACAAAGGAGAATATATGATACATCGAGTGTATATTTGTGAATATCTTAGTTATCCTTTTGTTGTGCCTAATTTTGATCCACTAGAGGGCAGCCATCCTACACTTATTAATTTAACTTCCTCTAGCTCAGTTTTGGTCAAGCAAGTTACCTCCCAAGAAGGGGAGCATTGCTCTTCGCTACCCATCCATGCTTTGTCTTTTGTTGGTATTGATCTTTTGCAGGATAGTGTTGCCAAACATTGTGTGTCGTCCGATCAAGAAGCCTACATGTTTGCTAAATTTTCTATGCGCGATGACACATTCGCCACTTTGACACATGGTGACATTCCTCCTCACAATAATTTTGATTTTCTTTGTTTTCGAAACCCCATTCTCCCTTGTGTTGTGCAGGATCGGTTCAAACTACAATCGACGCCGAGGACGGCTTTTACTCAAGAAGAGGAGGATGATGCGAACATGCGGATCGATTTCAAGTACAATCGACACCGAGGATGACTTTTTCTCAAGAAGGGGAGGATGATGAGGACATGAGACACATGCATACGACCATGTTTGGGTCATGCATTAGTGAAGGAGGAGTCCAACAAGATTGTCCAAGTCATGAAGGAGGCCCAAGGCTAATTCAATTCGAGTCACCAAGGTGGAGGCCCAAAACAGCTCAAGTTCGAATCCATCTCGGAGTTCAGGAGCAGCCCATGATGTTTTGGTCGCCACGGCCACATACGGAGTCCGTTTTGGGCGTTCTATATATGGATGGAAATCTAAGGAGATGCACTTTCCAATGGCGCTGGTCTCAAGCCAAAACTCCATCTGAGTCAACGGGAATCATCGAAGTAAGTAGAGGTCCAGAATCTGCCAGGGCGCTACGCCGCCGTCTTTTGGGCCGTTGGCCCGTGTATCGTGTTGGAGCCCATAGGGCGTGACCAGGGGGTAGGCCACGCCCTATATTCCCCTATATATTCAGTAGCCATCGCCACATTAGGGTTTGGGTTTTGTTTTACATCTAGCTTTAGCTACTCTCGAACACGCACAAATACGTGCTGTCCTCGTGTGATTCAGAACCCCACCTTCGAGTGATTTATAGATTACTCACTGTGACATTTCTGATGTAATAATGAATAAAACACATATGAAACAGGTTAAAAAGGGAATTATGGGTTAAAAATTTAAAAATCCATCAAAAATTCAAACTTAAATTCAAAAACAAAGGTGGTTTGACACCCAACTGAAAACTCAAGAATTTTGTACTAAACTTGAAAATCTCCAAAAATAAAAGTTGTTGGTCATCACAAATAAGCCCTAGTCACTGTTTGGAATTTTTGAAAATTTTGCAGTTTAGTCCCTCAAAAACTCGAAATACAGTTCGGGGCACCTTTTTGTAATTGGGTTGTTTGAGCTCGAAAAATTTGAAATTTCAGGTTCACCCCAAAAAGGAAGTTGTGTCCCACCTCTCAAACTCCAACTTTTATTTTCGCACTTTTTCAAGTTCAGTTCAAATTTTTGGAGAAAATTCAAACATAGCAGTGAAGCTCCCCGGGGCTGCCAGCTCGGCTCTGGCGCGCTCTGCGCCTGGCCGGAGCTCGGCCGCCACGTGGCCGGCGAGCGGCGGAGCCCGCGCCGAGCCGGCCGAGCCGCGGCGTCGGGTGGCGCTTGTCGCCTTGTGCTTGTCCAACCCCTCCCGAGCTGTCACCTCGCCGTCGTTCGCCCGCTTTGCCTCGCGCCGCGGAGAGCCATCATGGCGGTCGGGCGCCGCCGTGGCCGCGCGCTCGCGCGCGCGTCGCGCAGCGCCTCACCACGGAAGATTCCTCTCCGCTCCGCGCCAAAGGCCCTGTAGAAGATCTCCACTGCTCCACGCGACGATCTCCGACGCTCAGTCCCGTGCGCGCGCTCTGCCCGAGCTCGCCGCGCCATCAATGGCGACCGTGACGGCCCGTGCACGCGCACACACGCCTCCGAGGCACCCCAGTGCTCGCTAGCGCACCCAAACGCTTCCCCGAGCACCGCACACTCTTCCCCCTCAGTCCACACTTAGCCATTCCCTCTCACCGCGCTCGCTCCCATCGTCTTCCACCTCGGGACGCTTTGAACCGAGCTCGAGCTTCCCCGCCGCAACCTCAAATCGGCCGCGAATCCTTCCACCCCTTTCTAATCCCCCGCGCGTGCAGCTCGCTCACTCACCCCGCTAGCTGCTCGAGCAATCCCCAGCTCGAATCGAGCCTCACTCGCCGCGAATCGAAGCTTTTCCCCATCGCTCGACCGTTGACACCGCAAACACCACCTCCACGTCGAGCCCTATACCCCGGCCATCCCCGCCGCAGATGAACCCCACGACGAGCTCCACCATCGTCCCGTGAAGCTCACGAGCCTTTCCGCGCACCGCCTCGACCACCGTAGACCGCCAGCGACATCGCCGGAGCTAACCGCGCCGCCGCTCAACGTCGACGAGCCGCGCCGCTTCATCTCCGACCTCGAGACCTACCTCAACCGACTCGCGGTGAGCTCCTCTCCATTTCCTCCAACATCCCCCGAGCCAGTTCGCCGTCGTTTCGCCGGCATAACAACGCCGACGAGCCCAAGGACTCGTCTGCGTTCCCCTTTTAGTTCTAGGGTCCTCTGCGCAAAAACCAGGGACTTGTTCGTAAGGTTTTGAAAGTTCTAGGGTCCCCAGCGTAAAAAGATTCTTAAACCTAGATCTAATTTTTCCGAATCTTGTAAAATCCGTTAAAAATCGTACAAAAATCAGAAAAATGCACAAAAATTCTCCCTGGATTCGTGAGATTGTAAACTCCAATCTCCTTTAAGCATGTATGCACTTTTGGTGAACCATTTTTGAATTAAAATTCAAACTGTAAAGTTTGAAACTTGTGCACCATTTTAAATCCAGAGCTCCGCTAGGGTTGATCTTTGGATATGTTGTTTGTAGTGACTTTGGGCACCTCGTGTCGAAAGGGGACCTAAAAATATGAAGTGTAGCTTTGGTTACGAATTAAAATGTGTTTCCTGTATTTTTGTAGTCCAGAAATTATTAAAAATAATCCATGCAGTGAAAAATCACCATTTTTCTCCAGAGGACTAAAAACTTGTTAGCACACCTGTTAAAAATGCAAAACTTAATTTTTGCTCTGTTTAGACTAGCAAATAAATAGATATGTGTTTTTGGATAGAAATTTATTGAGGACTGTCCAAGGGTTATTTTGAGCCACCACTTGGCCAGAGCCCTCCTTGCACACATGACTAGCCTTGGTAGGAAAATCTCCTGAATTGGATGTATTTTCGATTTTATATGAATTTATTTCATTTCTGCAGGCAGCAGATTGTATTAATTTTAATAAATTTTGTGTAGCTCAGATTTAGCTAAATTTTGGAGTGAGCTTAGCTCTTATACTCTAGTAGCTGCCATAAAGTTTATAGATAAAAATGATGAACAGAATTGGAGAAACAAAAATGAGAAGTAATCTAGGTGGAAATTGATTTATATAAAAGAATACACCTTTTTGTTAATTAGTTAGAATAAAATAAAGGGAATCTGAAATTCCAGAACAGCACCCTAATTTCCAAATAATAAATAGAAATTCTTTTATATATGTACACAATCACCATCAAAGAAGAATAAAAATTTCCACCCTCTACTCTATTTTTTTGTGAAGAAAAGAGTAGTACTTAAGCATGTCTAGGTGAATATGGCCTTCAAGGCCTTAATCTTGGAATCAATAGGCAGCAATAAGTTATGCATCTCATGTAGAAGGCGTTATTCCGGACGGGACCTACAATCTCATCCCCGCCGACGAGGAAGGAATCCCGGAGGGAGGTGCCGGCGAAGGATCGACCAACCCGGAGGCTAACCCCCAGCTAGAGCAAGAAGGCAAGCCCCGGAGCATGACCCAACCTTTAAAATTATGCATCTATGAATTCCCTATGCTTGTGCATTTACGTTTCAAGGAGTTGATTGAATACCTTAGCTGCACATTTCCTAGTACCTATGACTTGCAACACTAGTATAAAAAGGATCAATAAGGCATTGTTATAGGTCCGTTACAAGTCGAGTGATTTCCTGTCACTCGCGAGACATAGGAGTTGCTTGTCTTTACTTATGTTGGAATCATAAGGATTGACGGGCGGGGTGATAGATGTAGATCTCCCGTCCGTGTATGATAATTGATTTAAGGTCGAAACGTGTGGTTGAGTGTGTCAAGTTTTTGAACGTACCACATGCATGCCGATATATGGGAGTCGGTAAGCCCGGTACCAGATTGAAGCAGCTAGGGCCGATAGCCATCTCTCCTTGGAAACTTTGCTTTCCCCTTCCGTACACTTGTGGATATATGCGTGAGACTGTGAGTGAAGCAGTAAACCTTTATCCTAAGGGAGTGGACCCGGATCCGAGTTGTGGATCGATGGGAAAGGTTGGGAAGTGCTTGTACCTTTTATAGCAAGCATTATCCGTGTGTGTTGGGTTTCCCCTGGCCAGGTAGCAAAATTCGGTTCGAACTGTCCGCTTCTCGCGGTTAATGAGACTGCTTGACCGCCTTGCTGTATTGAGTAACAAGTGAAACTTTGAGATTGATGAACTTGTTCTATGAATTAAAATTGTATTGCACCACTTGTATGCTTAGAGAGGATGCTAATCTAGAACGGTTAAATCTACTAGAACATGATGCTAAAACTTGAAAGCAAGGACCTACTCTTAGTTGCTTTTTGGCAAACAAACACACCAGCCAAAAGCCTCTCATTGTCTAGATGTCGGTGATGTAGTTTCACCCGACGGGTAAGCCTTGCTGAGTTTTAGTATACTCAGCCTTGTTTGTGGCATTGATTTATAGGTACCATGTTGGATGTGGCAGTCGATGCTTTGACTTGGCCTACCCAGGTTCCCCCTGGATGGCACATCAAGTGGGTCCCGTCCTCTGCCGAGGATCGGGAGGAGTAGCACCGTGGCAGGCTTCATCATGGTGTTACTTGTATCGTCGTTAGATTATCTTCCGCTGCTATGAAACTTTATTTTCCGCTGCAATGAACTACTTTAATTCCGCTGCAAGACTTTGATACTCTGATTTAAATTTCGAACATGGTTTGTAATAACTTTATGATGCCTACTTGTGTATGTTAATTTGTGGAATGTTGTAATCTCTGGAACTCACCTTCGTGTGGGCGTGCTGTTGTTTCGATCAAGAAAAGTACGTGGTTAATCAGGTTTAATCCGACGGCGCTCCAGCTTATTCCGGATTAAGTGCCCGACTACTCGATTAGTGGTCCCGAGGTACTTAACTTGGAATAATTTCGGAGTGGTCCGCCACAGCTGGCATCAGAGCCGAAGCAGCGCACCGGAGAAAGCAACAGACCTTAAACAAAAGTTTTGAATAAAATTTGCCAACTCGTTCTTCCGCCGCGCCTTGCGATGGAACGTTATTCTTAGGACCGCTAAGGATGTTATCTAGAGCGTGAAGCCTATGTGGGTTAAGGGATCACGATATGATAGGTGGCAAATAGTATATTATACTGACTTCCAGCACATTTCATTCTGTCATTTACTTTACGCAATGGTGGGCGCAAGGTACGGCGATTGCTGTAACGTACCACGGCACTATATGAAAATATAGTGGCGGCACATAGTCAATACGCTGTGACGGCGTATGAAACTAGAATAGCATGGTGGGCGCAAGGTACGGCGATTGCTGTAGCGTACCACGGCATCATATGCAAATATGATGGCGGCACAAAGTCAATACGCTATCTCATGAGCGTATGAAACTGTCAATATGTTGCCTTGGTGACATATGAACATTGCCCGTTCAATGTTAAACGTTCGGGTGCCACCTCTATAGTGGGTGGTAATGAATGGAGACGCTTTCGTGAGTGCTGGCACGAAAGGTTGATTATCCATGCTCTGGAATGGAATTTTCTGCAGGTACACTAACCACGATTCCGTATGTGAAACGGTTAGAAAAGTTCGGCTAGATAATTTAGGGAGAGACGGATATTGCCTAGCCACCGGCACTAACTTCGTAGGCCAAAAGTTTATTGGCATGTGTGTTGGCGAGAACGAATAGGCCGCTCATGCATTGCATCTCACTGAAATAATATTGAACCTTAATAAGTGACCAAATCGAACCGCCGTCAAACTTCAAATCACCACCCCAAAAATCCTGCTGAGACCAGTCTGATTGCACCAATGTTTCGAAACTGAAAACGTTGTCAAACGAAAAAGTGTTCAACATGAAAGTTGTCATAAATATTATGAAGTTTATGCTGTAGAAATGTCAACGAAAATGGTTGAGTAAAACTGGAGTTATGCTTAAAATGGTAACCCCCTGTCTGCTGGAAATTTCTGGGAACAGTGAGATAAAAATTGAATTTTTACACCATCTTAAATGGCAGTTTCTGCTCAAACCTCCAACATGAAACTTGTCTGGAATTACTAAACAAATGTCCTGGCCAGATCTGAGAATTTTTGAGCTTGTAGATTTTGAGTTTTGTAATTTTTACTACACTGTCCAGAATCTGTTTTTGTTTTCTTTGGCGCTAACCGGTTCTCACCCTTGCCCTTTTTCTTTTGGTTCAGAATGGACGCTCACGCTGACTTGGCCAGCTACCCCAACGACGTGTCCTTCTCAGATTGCTTAGGATGGGAGGGCTTTCCTAGCATTCTGTGGTCGGTTTTGCAGGCGCTCGACTACCCTACCCCGCCACAGTATGAGAGGACCCTCATCCGAGACCGCGGTGTGACCCGTTCCCGTGTGCGTTTGGTGGTATATCGCCACCCACCGTGTCCTAGCTCCCCCACTTGGACGGTGGAAGTTCATGGACACCACATGGAGACGACCTGTGAGCTAGCCGCCTTGAATGGCATTAGCTCTTTTGTTGCTCAGAACCAGGAGCTGGTAGAGCACCAGTTGCTGGGGTTGTTTCCACCGACTCAGCCGGATGATCCCCATTGGATGAGACGCTACCTTAGCTCCCCTTTGAGGATGGCGGAGAACCCCGTCGCTGCGGCTGCACTTATGATGAGGTGGATGCGGGCTTACCACCGCTTACAGGCACTTTTAGGACGATCACAGAGCGAGATGCTCAATCTTGCTATGGACATGTCCGCCCGTGCCCGCGACATTGGGGTTGAGAGGACCTCATTGTCCATTGAGGTGACCACCAGGGATGCCATGATTGCGGATTTGGAGAGGCAATTGAATGATCTCCACATAGCGCACAACAATGCCCAAAATGAGTTAGCACAAACAAGGGATGAACTTGAGGAGGTACACGGTACCTTGGAGCATGCTAATGCTATGCTAGCCGCCCATGATGCTCAGCACCTTCTTGAGCAAGAGGGAGAGCAAGGAGAAGGAGAGGCCCCCGATTCCGACATGGACACCGAGGATGACATGCCGCCCCTTCCAGCTCCACCTTCACCTATGGGCAGCGAGGCTACCGCTAACAACTTAGATGATTTCTAGAGTGGTAGTGGCAAGTTACTCCTCCGCTAGGCCTAAATTTTGGCTTCATGTTGTAACAGGCTAGATGGAGATGAGCTCCCCCTTTTAATCTTTTGTGGCAATGTAATTTAATGGTGTGGTTGTGTGACCCCAAAACTTGACGAAAGTTGTAATAGCTGTGTTGAAAACATTCTGCAGCTAACCTTGTTTTTATTAATTGATGGGTTTTCCATTCATTTTTGGGCTGTGATGTGAACTACAAAGTTGTTTGGAATTTGTCAAACAAAATGATCACCGAATTGCAACCTCATTGGTTAAGCGAAATAAAAATGGCAACCAAAACACTACAGCTCGGCCTGCTGAAAAACAGCAAACGCAGAGAGCTAAGGATTGAATTTTTCGGCTTAGTTCCAGACCGAATTTGAATCTGAGCCCAACATGAAGGTTGTAGAGCATGAAATTTTCGAGCTACTAACCGAATTGGAGCATTTGACTTGTTTCCTGTTGGGAGATATGATTTTTCTTCCAAACTGTGTGTTGACATGTCATTTCTGCGCAGTAAACTTCAATATATTATCACGTTCTATCTTGTCATTCATTATGCAAGCTTATGAAATGTGGCTAATACAAGTACCTACTGCAGATGGCAATCACCCGCAGCGGTGACGACGCTAGTGGCTCCAACGCTAACCAGCAAGGGCCTGAGGGGCAGCAACAGCCACCACCACCTCCTCCTCCGCAGCAACCTCCGACGTGGCAGCAGTTTTATGCCACGCAAACGGAGATTCTCCGGAACCTGCAGCATCAGCAACAAATGATGCAGCAGCAAATGCTGCAGCAGGAGGGTCAACGGGCCCCTCAGCCTCAGGTGGCCCGATACGAGGATTTTCTGGCTACACACCCGCCGATATTCTCGCGAGCTGATGAGCCCTTGGAAGCCGATACGTGGATTCGAGCCATCGAGTCCAAGTTCACCATCCTGGCGACGCCTTGCACTTCCAACCGCAAGGTCGTGTTCGCGGCGCAGCAGCTCCGCGGCCCAGCTCTCCTATGGTGGGAGAACTACCTGGCCCTGCAGCAGGAGGGTCATGTGGTTGAATGGGATGAGTTCAAGGCTGCATTCAAGGCTCATCATATTCCTGCCGGCTTGGTAGAGCGAAAGTTGAGCGAATTTGTGGCTTTGACCTAGGGTACCCGCACGGTGCTTCAATACGCCCAGGCCTTCAATGGTCTGTGCCCATATGCGGGTCATCACGCCGACTCTGACGAGAAGAAGCTGGAAAGGTTCCGACGTGGCCTTAACACCAAGTTGAAAGCTCAGTTGGCCACCACCCGTGCAGTCACATATGGCGACCTTGTGAACCTCGCCATTGCCCAAGAAGACGCCAACATGGTGCACAAGGCGGATAAGAAGAGGAAGACTCCCGCTGGACCTTCGAGCGCGCAGCCACCGAGATTCCGCTTGGTTCCCCCGGCTGCACCGCAAGGACAGTTCAGGGCACCTCAGGGAGGCGGATGGGTTGCTAGGCCACCACAGCCTAATGCGCCCCATTTCCCTCCACCGCCGCAGCAGCAACAGGCGCCAAGGCAGAATGCACAACAGCCAGCTCGCCTGGAGCCGGCTATCAGTGTTTCAAGTGCGGCAGTAACAATCACTTCATCAAGGATTGCCCGCAGAACAAGCAGCAGAACTGTGGCGGACCACTCCGAAATTATTCCAAGTTAAGTACCTCGGGACCACTAATCACGTAGTCAGGCACTTAATCCGGAATAAGCTGGAGCGCCGTCGGATTAAACCCGATTAAACCACGTACTTTACCCGATCGAAACAACAGCACGCCCACACGAAGGTGAGTCCAGATATTACAACATTCCACGATTTAAATTACACACATAATTAAAGTAATTATTACAAACCGAGTTCAAATTAAAATCAGAGTACACAAGTCTTGCAGCGGAATTTAAAAGTTCAACACAACTGAAATTAGAGTTTCATTGCAGCGGAAGATAAACGTCTAACGATGATACAAGCAACTCCGTGCTGAAGCCTGCCACGAAGCTACTCTTCCCGATCCTCGGCAGAGGACGGGACCCATTCGATGTGCCAGCCAGGTGGAACCTGGGCAGGCCAAGTCATAGCGTCCACATCTAAGATTACCTGTAAAATATTGCCACAAGCAAGGCTGAGTATACTAATACTCAGCAAGGCTTACCCGTCGGGTGAAAACTACATCACCGACATCTAGACAATGAGAGGCTTTTGGCTGGTGGGTTTGTTTGCCGAAAAGCAACTAAAAGTACGTCCTTGCTTTCAAGTTTTAGCTTCACATTCTAGTAAATTTAACCATTCTAGATTAGCATCCTCTCTAAGCATACAAGTGGTGCAATACAAATTAATTCATAGAACAAGTTTATCGATCTCAAACTTTCACTTATTACTCAATGCGGCAAGGCGGTCAAGCAGTCTCATTAACCGCGAGAAGCGGACAGTTCGAACCGAATTTGTGCTACCTGGCCAGGGGAAACCCAACACACACGGATACTCTGCTTGCGATAAAAGGTACAAGCATTTCCCAACCTTTCCCATCGATCCACAATTCGGAACCGGGTCCACTTCCTTAGGATAAAGGTTTACTGCTTCACTCACAGCATCACGCATATATCCACAAGTGTACGGCAGGGGAAAACAAAGTTTCCAAGGAGAGATGGCTATCGGCCCTAGCTGCTTCAATCTGGTACCGGGCTTACCGGCTCCCATATACCGGCATGCATGTGGTACGTTCAAAAACTTGACTTAGCATCCACACCTTCCGACCTTAACCAATTATCAAACACGGACGGTAGATCTACATCTATCATCCCGCCCGTCAATCCTTATGATTCCAACATAAGTAAAGACAAACAATTCCTATATCTCGCGAGTGACAGGAAATCACTCGACTTGTAACGGACCTATAGCAATGCTCTATCGACCCCTTTCATACTAGTATTGCAAGTCATGGGTACTAGGAATTTGCAGCTACGGTATTCAATCAACTCCTAGAAACGTAAATGCACGAACATAGAGAATTCAAAGTGCATAATTTGGAAATGTTAGGTCATGCTCCGGGGCTTGCCTTTTGCTCGACTCAAAGCTTGGGCTAAGGTAGGGTTAGTTTGATTTGCTTCAGCAGCATTCTCCCATCCTTCTTGTGGTCCTTCTTCGAAATCCGGGACGGTACGCCTGCTCCGGGATCTATACGAGATGCAATATGCATAAGATTTACATTGATTTGTTCCAATCAAAACACGGGGCATTTGAGGCCATATTCGGCTAAACAAAAAGAATTCTCTTCTTGCACCTTACAACACACTTGGAAGGGTGCCGTATAGGTTTTTACTTCCGATGGTGATTGTGTACATATATAAAATTATACTTTTTATTTCTTCATTTAGCAACGCAGGTTATGTTTTTGGATAATTTCAGTTTTTTTCCCCTAAATTTTTACTTTCACGCGCGTGTGACAAAGAATTGTTCTTCTTTTCTCTCTCTTTTCCTTTTATTGATTAAACAAGATTCAAACTCCAATTTGTTGTCCTATTTCTATACTTTAAATTCTAGTGAAACTTCCTAAATAAACTTAGGTCATTTTGCTTATGTTTGATGCAGCAAGGTTGAGCATATTCTATTAAGTAATTTAAATTTTTGGATTTCCTACAATTTCAACCATTTCAGCCGCTAGGAGATGATATTAAATCCTATAAAAATAAATACACAGGAAAATAAGGTGGACTATTTATAGGAGCAAAATAAGGTCATGTGTAGCTCATCTATCAAGTGGGTACTCAATTTTAGTAGTAAACATGAGCTAAACAATTGCTACTTCTTTTTCTTACCCCAATTCATTTAAGCATTTTAGCAGAGCTAAAAATGGGGTTTAGCATTTTTCTAAGATAGCTGCTAATAAGGATACACTTCTGTACAAAGTTGGCTAATTTTCGTTGAAGGGAATAATTTCTAAAATTCAAACAATGTTTCAGCTGAGATAAACTTAAACAATTTATATCCGGAGCTAGAAAATATATCTCAGTGCAAGATTGATACTGCAAAGCCTTTGTAACCAGAGTAACAACATATCCAAAGATCACTTTCATAGCTGCTGTAGTTTAGGAGTTATGCACAAAAGTTCATTTTCAAAGTTTGATTTTTAGAGACTGAACCAAGCAATAAAAGCATATACATGCTGTGTAGGAAATGAAATATACATCACCAGGAGTACGAAGAATTTTGGTTTGCATTTTTAGGATTTTTCTATGATTTTATATTGAATTTACAAGTTCACAGCCGGAACCTTAGATCTGAAATTCCACTTTTCGATTTAGCCCCCGAAACTTTTCAAAACGTCACAGCTAAGCCCCTGGAATCTTACATTGGGAACCCTGCAGAAGGAAGAAGATGAAGGGAGGCCCTTGGCCGGCCATGGGCGGCGCAATCTCGCCGCCGGCGAGGTCTTGGCGAGGGGAAAGGGCATGGGGAGCATCACCGCGACGTGGGCTTTCCATTCCCCACCTTGGACCGGGGGATTGGAGGCCGGGAAGGGGGCGACGGCGAGCAGGGGCGGCGACGCCCTCTGCTGGCCATGGCGGCGGCGCTGCAGGGCGACGGAGCGGCGGCTGGGTGGCTGGACGCGTTGGAGAGGTGGAGGGGATGGTCAGGGGCGGCGCGGAGGAGGCCGTGGGGCAGCAGGACAGCGGGGACGAGCTCGAGCAGAGCTCCCATGGCAGCAATGGGGGGGGGGCGGCTGCTCTGAACAGGGAAGGGGCTAGGGTTTGGGCGTCGGGGAGCTTAAATAGGAGGCGTCCGAGAGGGTAGAGAAGGAATTTCGCGTGGGCAAGGGAGGAGAGGGCGCCAGGGACCCGTGGCGCCTCCACCATCGCTGCCCAGTGCATGCAGGCAACGTGCAGGAGAGGGAGGTCGTGAGGAGGAAGAAGGGGCTGACAGGTGGGGTCGGGCTGTAAGAGAGAGAGGAAAAATTTTCAATTTAAAAGTTTTGCCCTAAAAGAAATAGCTCCCAAGGTCCAAAAATTATGAATAAATACATTTTAGAAACCTTAGAACATCAGTGTTACAATGGAGGTTTGAAAAGTTGTAAACCATTCTTGGTTTAGAGGCAGTTTTAAATTCAAAAAGACTTGAATTTGAATTTGGTATGAATTTTTGGCCCTAGCAATTCAACTCCAAAAATAGGGGGAAAAAGATGTAAATTCAACATTTGGGACCTAGTCTTTTATAAGCTTTTTACCCATCAAAGTTATATTAGAGAATTTGGGCTTTCTTTACAAGTCATAATTTTAATCCAAAATCAATTTCCATAATTCTAATTGCTTCCAAAGATATTTCGAATAAGGTAGAAAAGAGGAGGTGTTTTATTTGCATACTAATCCACCTTTGTAAGACCAAAACTCAAGTCTTAAATAACTTCCTCATTTGGTAGTGTTAGTCCAAGTTTTCTCCCCTTTTTCAACAGGTTGGTAAAATCATAACTTCCTTTCCATTGCATTGCCTTATCTTCCCAATTCCTTTTATTAATTATTTTATTTCACCTCTCCCGCCTTTATTAAACCCTTCTATAGTGTCACTAACACCAGAGGTATGATACCCAAAGAGAGTTTTCAATTTAAAGTCCTACCCCCTTTTATTCTGGGAGTAAAATCTTATTTTAACTTAAAGTTAAAACATGGACACATACGTGGAGGTTAAAAGCTTATTTATTTTATATGCTCAACTTTAATTATGTCATTGACAACTTGACATATACTAAAATATTAATTAATTTACATCCTTTGTATTTTATGAAAGCTCATGTTGTGAACAAGATCTTATTTTATTACTAAAACCACAAGATTGCCACATGTAGGCCATGATTTGACTGCAAGCTTTATTAGCCCAATTGTTTAACCCTAACATTAAATCATTAACAATTGTTTTGCTAAGAATATTAGGAGTACTCTAATATTATTTTATTTATAGCCCGAAGTGTGCTCCCTTAAAAAGGGTGTGTGGCCGCGTGTTTTTCATCTCATGGTTAAGTTGGTCTTTCAAACTTGATTTCCTATGTTTGGTGGATTAAGGCTCTGAGATATACATATCTCACCAAGGTTGCAAATGACATTTTTAAATACACAACTTCCATTTGAGAAAGTGGTTTGGTATTATAATTAGAAAATACTTTCCCGAAGAAAGGTGTTTTGAGACATTAGAAACTACACCCTTTCATATTAATCAGACGTTTGTGATGTCACAACTCTTATTTATAATTTTAATTAGAACCTTGCCTTCTGGAGGTCATTAATATCGTTGGTTGGAATCATTTCGAGCGTTGGCATCATATGAGCCATTAGTCCTTTAAGACCGTTAGGGGCATAGAAGCATTACTTAATTTGCCGTCCAATTCCTGACTTCTTTTTAGGAGATTTTTACGCGTCGTCTCGAGAGTATGTATTTAGAGTTTTGCCGTGCAACTGGTAAGAGAAGGTGTTTAGATTTGTACTAGAAAAGTTTTTGTAGGGTTCAATTTTCAAGAACCAAGGCACGAGTACAAACTTAACCATCCTCGTGTATATTCTCATTCCTACTAGTGATTTAGTTTCAGGGTTTATAGTCCCTTAGTTTGTTTAATCACTCTTACTTATACGCTTTAAACACCAGGGGTGTTACAGCCTACCCCCCTTAAAAAGAATCTCGTCCCGAGATTCGCACAGGGAGGAAAGGTGGACATTTTATTAGAAGGAAAAGGTGTTGGTCAAAGAAACACAGATACAACACACCCAAGTTCTTACAGGTTCACGGCTTGGAGATGATAATCGGTACCAGCTCTCCTGATACAACATCGACGTCGTTCATGTGGGAGCGGGCGATGAATGTAGATATGGAAAGCTAAGAGCATCAAGATTTGGTACATAAGGCAAAAGTAATACGCCACTATTGTCCAGGGAGCTCCAGGGCCAATCAGGGAAAAGAAAAGGGCAAGCCATGGATGGTGTCAAAAGTCGAATCCTTCCTCGTTCGTCGACTTAATTCTTGCGGAATCCTCAGGTGACTTCTGCGCGAACTCCTCCTTCGATGAAGTTGGTGCTGTGGATCTTGGTTAAACGTCCAGGTGGGTTGCCGAGAGGGGAACTTCCTCGTGGCTTTACGAAGAGGTGGAGGCAGAGTTTGCTTGTCCAAGAATGGAGGACACGGTGGGGAATGGGCAGCTTGCGTACCGTGGAGGTCGCCGTAGAGAGGCGAGAGCGGTGGAGTGGTGTGATTCAAGTGGAGCACCAAGGAGTGATGGCAGCCATTGGAGAGGCTGCTTTTATCGACGGCCAGGGCGGAACAGCGATAGTGGTGTGTCGATAGCAGGAGGTAGGGGCCGGCAATGAGATTCCCTAGGTGACGGAACGGTGGTACGATGGCGACTGGGGGGAATGTTGGCCAGCCGCGGTAGGGAAAAACGATGATGGCGATAGTGGACTGGTGAATGGGGCAGAGCACACGGCGCACGGATACAGAGGAGGTCAAACTGGCCCTTGAGACCCTGACGTGATGGTGGGAGGAACAGAAGGCAAAGGTGATCTTTGAGACTGTAGATAGTCACGGGCAAGATGCTTAATCAATCGTAGGTCTTAAATATCAACGATTTTCCTACTTTTATATCAACAGGAACAAGGAATAAGCTCTTTAGCATTCTCCTAAGAGAAAAAGGGAGGGTTAATGAACAACGAGGTTATGAGATGACAAGAGTGCCCAACGATTTTTAAAACTAGCCCACATCATACTAAACGATCATGGCATGACATTACACGGGGTTGCTGCCCAACTCCTAAGACGAGCTAAAAGGAACAACACAGATGGGGTAATAAAAGATCTACTTATGGCAATGAGGGAATACACCTAGAAAAGATGGTGTGACATGGGAAATTCTTGCTCAAATTTTTATCTTAATTGCCAAATTGCCAAACTTATGCACTTTACCATGGTATACATGGCACGTTCATGATGAGGTGCACATGATATGATGCACATGCACATGAGCGTATGGTGCATATGCTTATGAGAGTATGATGTACATGCCGTGATGCAAGTTAGTAGCCTCACACTACATAATTAAAATTCATCATCGCGGAACAATTTGGGAGAGTAAGGAAGTATCGAATTGGGTTGTCAATAAAGGTCTTTGTGGGTTATATTCCCACATACCAAGATACCAGTGTGCTCCAAGTGACTCAAGCGTGTGGCTGCAGCGCACACACGAGGTCCTAGGTTCCATCACGGCACCATGGTTAGGGAACACAATACCACAATAAATTCAGAGGGGACAACCCAATTGACACCAGGAGAGGGAAGCATTCATGGGTTAGATGCACATGTGGTTAGGTACTAAAAGATTATCATGGTGCAAATGACATGTTAATGGTATGCAATGCCCATGCACATGAATTACTCGGAATGATTCAATTGCATGAAGAAGGTACGTATAACCGTTATGCATACAAATATGACCTTGACCCAACTTACGTCTTGTTCTCATTTATAATTATTTCCTTGAGCAAGAATAAAACAAGGATTCAAGGGTCAGGAAATCAAGGTAGTTGAGTATAGGGGACCAAAAGTCGGGAGTGGCGGGTGATCAAAATCACGCGGCATGTGAGAGTTAGTGATAATAATTCGATCAAGATGTGAGAATTGAGGTGTATTCAATCGAGCAATAAGGGAGGTCGAGGGTTCGGATCCTAACACATCATGTAATAGGACATTGTTATACTTGACACCCCTACATTTAGATTGTTGGTTCAAGTCATTGCATAACCATATACTCCTCCTAAGCTCAAAGTTCTTGATCCACCCTTAACTAACTTATTAATTTAATGATTACGCCCAAGAAGGAAACACGTGCTGATCCTAAGTCATTACATTCTCCTATTTCATGAGCGGATCAAGTGTCTAAAAGGGATAGGACAAAGAGAATGGATTGAGGTAGTTCATATTGCCTTACTTTGGGACGGTGTATTATGGTAGCATAGATGTGGAGGATATTAGAGATTAAAATTAAAGAAGAATTTCTCTGGACAGATTGTGTTTCCGTAGAAGAGAATTCACAACTCCTAGCTCCAACATCCAAAATGTCTCATCCTTGGCCGGGTAGTAGGAATTTGGTAATCTACGCATTGGTTTGCCTCTCAGACGCTGATCTAGTGGTTAAGTTGGTCAAAACTTTCAATCTAGGCTTCTCGGTTTAGATGGATTTTCAGCACACCGAACCCTATAATTCCGCCTATAACTCTAGTTTTCCTTATTCTCTTGGGGCTGAACTTTTGTGAGCGATCCATCTAAATTTTCTAATCGGCTTTGATAACCATCATTTATTCCAGACATAGCATCTTCATGGGAAAGTCTTTGACATAATTCCCACTTGTAGGCTATGAACGAATAATGGGAGTCTAATATTTCTAGCTGCAACCTTAAGTTTCTAAAGTCCAGTTTTTAGTAATTCAAAACCCCAAAATATGCAACTTTCGAGCTTTACTAGTGGTGCCAAGAAGGCATAGACTTAGCAATTGACCATAACTTCAGTTTCGCCTATCAAAGGGGCACGACAGCCTTTAGTTCACCTTATTAGGGACAAGCCTGATATTCATTGGTGTTGCACCAGCTTTCCTTAAGGGTCGAAAAATATCCTAGTACAGCAATGTCCAAGGTAAGCCGAAAACTAAGGGTATAAATTTCAATAACTGACCACTCATTATTTGTTCGTTGGTTTCCAAAGTGTGGCGGCATGAGGTAGTCAGACTTTGGAATAATTTTTCCCACTGATATTTTATATATAATTTAGACCTTGTGCTTAGTTTTACTAGTTCCTCTGTCAGATTATGGAATTCGGCATGAAGGAGACAAAACAAGGCAGATTTTGGACAGTAAGTAAAATATTCATAGCCAAAAATTTAACACCCCAAAATTTCCCAAACTTCACCAGATTGTTCCTAACATATTTGTATACAATGTTATTGTTCAGCATTTCACCAATTTTGAGGTTAAGATGGTGCAAAAATTCAATTTCTTAATTACTGTCCCCAGAATTTTCAGCAAGGCAGGAAGTCGGTATTTGGTCCATTTTTCGAGTTTTACTTGTCCAAAAGTCTTGCATTCCTTGACTTAATTGTAGCTTATTTAAGTGTTTAAAATTTAGAGATGCCACAGCAAAGCTAGCCACAAGTGAGGCGGCAGCAATATAGACATCAAATCTAAAGTGAGAACCGACATATATTTAAAGAAAGTAATCAGATTATGGATAGAGTAGGAAAAATTTCATATCTCAAAATCTATAAGCCCAAACATTACCCAACTTAACCAGAATACAGTTTAGACAATTTCAAGTAACTTTTTAGTTCAACACAAAAACAGAACGAGTGACCTAGGTGGTGCAAAACCCCAATCTTTTAATCAACTCTCTGCTGAAATTCCAGCAGACAGGAAGTTGGTATTTTGAGCATAACTTTTAATTGGCTGAACCAATTTTGTGGAAATTTTGACAGCATAAACTAGAGAAAATTTGTGACAACTTTCATTTTAAGCCTCTAGCAGAAACTGCTGTTAAGAGAGTGCAAAAATCCATTTTCTAACCTGTTGTTCCCAGAAATTCCAGCAGACAGGGGGTTACCATTTTAAGCCTAACTCTTAATCTACTGAACCAAATTCGTTGAAATTTCTTCAGCATATACTTCATAATATTTATGACAACTTTCTTGTTGAACACTTTTTCATTTGACAACGTTTTCAATTTCGAATTAGGGGTGCAAACAGATTGTTCCCAGCAGAATTTTTGGGTTGTGATTAGAATTTTGACGGCAGTTCGATTTGGCCAAGCGCAGAGATTGGATTTTAATTCAGTGAGATGCAATGCATGAGCGGCCTATTCGTTCTTGCCAACACACATGCCAATAAAACTTTGGCTTACGAAGTTAGTGCCGGTGGCTAGGCAATATCCGTCTCTCCCTATATTATCTAGCCGAGCTTTTCTAACCGTTTCATATACGGATTCGCGGTTAGTGTACCTGCAGAAAATTCCATTCCAGAGCATATAATCAACCTTTCGTGCCAGCACTCACGAAAGCGTCTCCATTCATTACCACCCGCTATAGAGGTGGCACCCGAACGTTTAACATTGAACGGGCAATGTTCATATGTCGCCAAAGCAACATATTGACAGTTTCATACGCTATTGGAATAGCGTATTGACTTTGTGCCGCCATCATATTTGCATATGATGCCGTGGTACGCTACAGCAATCGCCGTACCTTGCGCCCACCATCCTATTCTATTTTCATACGCCATCACAGCGTATTGACTATGTGCCGCCACTATATTTTCATATAGTGCCGTGGTACGTTACAGCAATCGCCGTACCTTGCGCCCACCATTGCGGAAAGTAAATGACAGAATGAAATGTGCTGGAAGTCAGTATAATATACTATTTGCCACCTATCATATCGTGATCCCTTAACCCACATAGGCTTCACGCTCTAGGTAACATCCTTAGCGGTCCTAAATTAACCTTCCTTTGCGAAGCGCATCGGAAGCACGAGTTGGCAAATTTTATTCAAAAATTGTTTATTAAGGTTTGCTGCTCTCTCCGGTGTGTTGCTTCGGCTCTGATGCCAGCTGTGGCGGACCACTCCGAAATTATTCCAAGTTAAGTACCTCGGGACCACTAATCACGTAGTCAGGCACTTAATCCGGAATAAGCTGGAGCGCCGTCGGATTAAACCCGATTAAACCACGTACTTTACCCGATCGAAACAACAGCACGCCCACACGAAGGTGAGTCCAGAGATTACAACATTCCACGATTTAAATTACACACATAATTAAAGTAATTATTACAAACCGAGTTCAAATTAAAATCAGAGTACACAAGTCTTGCAGCGGAATTTAAAAGTTCAACACAACTGAAATTAGAGTTTCATTGCAGCGGAAGATAAACGTCTAACGATGATACAAGCAACTCCGTGCTGAAGCCTGCCACGAAGCTACTCCTCCCGATCCTCGGCAGAGGACGGGACCCATTCGATGTGCCAGCCAGGTGGAACCTGGGCAGGCCAAGTCATAGCGTCCACATCTAAGATTACCTGTAAAATATTGCCACAAGCAAGGCTGAGTATACTAATACTCAGCAAGGCTTACCCGTCGGGTGAAAACTACATCACCGACATCTAGACAATGAGAGGCTTTTGGCTGGTGGGTTTGTTTGCCGAAAAGCAACTAAAAGTAGGTCCTTGCTTTCAAGTTTTAGCTTCACATTCTAGTAAATTTAACCATTCTAGATTAGCATCCTCTCTAAGCATACAAGTGGTGCAATACAAATTAATTCATAGAACAAGTTTATCGATCTCAAACTTTCACTTATTACTCAATGCGGCAAGGCGGTCAAGCAGTCTCATTAACCGCGAGAAGCGGACAGTTCGAACCGAATTTGTGCTACCTGGCCAGGGGAAACCCAACACACACGGATACTCTGCTTGCGATAAAAGGTACAAGCATTTCCCAACCTTTCCCATCGATCCACAATTTGGAACCGGGTCCACTTCCTTAGGATAAAGGTTTACTGCTTCACTCACAGCATCACGCATATATCCACAAGTGTACGGCAGGGGAAAACAAAGTTTCCAAGGAGAGATGGCTATCGGCCCTAGCTGCTTCAATCTGGTACCGGGCTTACCGGCTCCCATATACCGGCATGCATGTGGTACGTTCAAAAACTTGACACACTCTACCACACGTTTCGACCTTAAATCACTTATCATACACGGACGGGAGATCTACATCTATCATCCCGCCCGTCAATCCTTATGATTCCAACATAAGTAAAGACAAACAATTCCTATATCTCGCGAGTGACAGGAAATCACTCGACTTGTAACGGACCTATAGCAATGCTCTATCGACCCCTTTCATACTAGTATTGCAAGTCATGGGTACTAGGAATTTGCAGCTACGGTATTCAATCAACTCCTAGAAACGTAAATGCACGAACATAGAGAATTCAAAGTGCATAATTTGGAAATGTTAGGTCATGCTCCGGGGCTTGCCTTTTGCTCGACTCAAAGCTTGGGCTAAGGTAGGGTTAGTTTGATTTGCTTCAGCAGCATTCTCCCATCCTTCTTGTGGTCCTTCTTCGAAATCCGGGACGGTACGCCTGCTCCGGGATCTATACGAGATGCAATATGCATAAGATTTACATTGATTTGTTCCAATCAAAACACGGGGCATTTGAGGCCATATTCAGCTAAACAAAAAGAATTCTCTTCTTGCACCTTACAACACACTTGGAAGGGTGCCGTATAGGTTTTTACTTTCGATGGTGATTGTGTACATATATAAAATTATACTTTTTATTTCTTCATTTAGCAACGCAGGTTATGTTTTTGGATAATTTCAGTTTTTTTCCCCTAAATTTTTACTTTCACGCGCGTGTGACAAAGAATTGTTCTTCTTTTCTCTCTCTTTTCCTTTTATTGATTAAACAAGATTCAAACTCCAATTTGTTGTCCTATTTCTATACTTTAAATTCTAGTGAAACTTCCTAAATAAACTTAGGTCATTTTGCTTATGTTTGCTGCAGCAAGGTTGAGCATATTCTATTAAGTAATTTAAATTTTTGGATTTCCTACAATTTCAACCATTTCAGCCGCTAGGAGATGATATTAAATCCTATAAAAATAAATACACAGGAAAATAAGGTGGACTATTTATAGGAGCAAAATAAGGTCATGTGTAGCTCATCTATCAAGTGGGTACTCAATTTTAGTAGTAAACATGAGCTAAACAATTGCTACTTCTTTTTCTTACCCCAATTCATTTAAGCATGTTAGCAGAGCTAAAAATGGGGTTTAGCATTTTTCTAAGATAGCTGCTAATAAGGATACACTTCTGTACAAAGTTGGCTAATTTTCGTTGAAGGGAATAATTTCTAAAATTCAAACAATGTTTCAGCTGAGATATACTTAAACAATTTATATCCGGAGCTAGAAAATATATCTCAGTGCAAGATTGATACTGCAAAGCCTTTGTAACCAGAGTAACAACATATCCAAAGATCACTTTCATAGCTGCTGTAGTTTAGGAGTTATGCACAAAAGTTCATTTTCAAAGTTTGATTTTTAGAGACTGAACCAAGCAATAAAAGCATATACATGCTGTGTAGGAAATTAAATATACATCACCAGGAGTACGAAGAATTTTGGTTTGCATTTTTAGGATTTTTCTACGATTTTATATTGAATTTACAAATTCACAGCCGGAACCCTAGATCTGAAATTCCACTTTTCGATTTAGCCCCCGAAACTTTTCAAAACGTCACAGCTAAGCCCCTGGAATCTTACATTGGGAACCCTGCAGAAGGAAGAAGATGAAGGGAGGCCCTTGGCCGGCCATGGGCGGCGCAATCTCGCCGCCGGCGAGGTCTTGGCGAGGGGAAAGGGCATGGGGAGCATCACCGCGACGTGGGCTTTCCATTCCCCACCTTGGACCGGGGGATTGGAGGCCGGGAAGGGGGCGACGGCGAGCAGGGGCGGCGACGCCCTCTGCTGGCCATGGCGGCGGCGCTGCAGGGCGACGGAGCGGCGGCTGGGTGGCTGGACGCGTTGGAGAGGTGGAGGGGATGGTCAGGGGCGGCGCGGAGGAGGCCGTGGGGCAGCAGGACAGCGGGGACGAGCTCAAGCAGAGCTCCCATGGCAGCAATGGGGGGGGGCGGCTGCTCTGAACAGGGAAGGGGCTAGGGTTTGGGCGTCGGGGAGCTTAAATAGGAGGCGTCCGAGAGGGTAGAGAAGGAATTTCGCGTGGGCAAGGGAGGAGAGGGCGCCAGGGACCCGTGGCGCCTCCACCATCGCTGCCCAGTGCATGCAGGCAACGTGCAGGAGAGGGAGGTCGTGAGGAGGAAGAAGGGGCTGACAGGTGGGGTCGGGCTGTAAGAGAGAGAGGAAAAATTTTCAATTTAAAAGTTTTGCCCTAAAAGAAATAGCTCCCAAGGTCCAAAAATTATGAATAAATACATTTTAGAAACCTTAGAACACCAGTGTTACAATGGAGGTTTGAAAAGTTGTAAAACATTCTTGGTTTAGAGGCAGTTTTAAATTCAAAAAGACTTGAATTTGAATTTGGTATGAATTTTTGGCCCTAGCAATTCAACTCCAAAAATAGGGGGAAAAAGATGTAAATTCAACATTTGGGACCTAGTCTTTTACAAGCTTTTTACCCATCAAAGTTATATTAGAGAATTTGGGCTTTCTTTACAAGTCATAATTTTAATCCAAAATCAATTTCCATAATTCTAATTGCTTCCAAAGATATTTCGAATAAGGTAGAAAAGAGGAGGTGTTTTATTTGCATACTAATCCACCTTTGTAAGACCAAAACTCAAGTCTTAAATAACTTCCTCATTTGGTAGTGTTAGTCCAAGTTTTCTCCCCTTTTTCAACAGGTTGGTAAAATCATAACTTCCTTTCCATTGCATTGCCTTATCTTCCCAATTCCTTTTATTAATTATTTTATTTCACCTCTCCCGCCTTTATTAAACCCTTCTATAGTGTCACTAACACCAGAGGTATGATACCCAAAGAGAGTTTTCAATTTAAAGTCCTACCCCTAATATTAGGAGTACTCTAATATTATTTTATTTATAGCCCGAAGTGTGCTCCCTTAAAAAGGGTGTGTGGCCGCGTGTTTTTCATCTCATGGTTAAGTTGGTCTTTCAAACTTGATTTCCTATGTTTGGTGGATTAAGGCTCTGAGATATACATATCTCACCAAGGTTGCAAATGACATTTTTAAATACACAACTTCCATTTGAGAAAGTGGTTTGGTATTATAATTAGAAAATACTTTCCCGAAGAAAGGTGTTTTGAGACATTAGAAACTACACCCTTTCATATTAATCAGACGTTTGTGATGTCACAACTCTTATTTATAATTTTAATTAGAACCTTGCCTTCTGGAGGTCATTAATATCGTTGGTTGGAATCATTTCGAGCGTTGGCATCATATGAGCCATTAGTCCTTTAAGACCGTTAGGGGCATAGAAGCATTACTTAATTTGCCGTCCAATTCCTGACTTCTTTTTAGGAGATTTTTACGCGTCGTCTCGAGAGTATGTATTTAGAGTTTTGCCGTGCAACTGGTAAGAGAAGGTGTTTAGATTTGTACTAGAAAAGTTTTTGTAGGGTTCAATTTTCAAGAACCAAGGCACGAGTACAAACTTAACCATCCTCGTGTATATTCTCATTCCTACTAGTGATTTAGTTTCAGGGTTTATAGTCCCTTAGTTTGTTTAATCACTCTTACTTATACGCTTTAAACACCAGGGGTGTTACAAGAACCAGCGCCCGGGAAATCAGCAAAGCAAGGGTAAACAGCAGCAGCGTGTGCAGGTTCGGCAAGGACGGCTCAACTACACCACCTTGGCCGACCTACCCGAGGGAGCCCCAGACATGACTGGTACCTTCCCTATCTGCACTCAACCTGCTGTGATATTGTTTGATTCCGGGGCAACACATAGTTTTATAAGCACAAGATTTCATGTGAAATGTGGATTAAAATCATACCATACCAAATCATCATATGTGATATCAACTGCGGGAGGTAAAATTGCATCCAACCAAGTCACCCGAAAGGTTCCAATCAGGCTGGGAAGTAAAACATTTCCTACTGATTGAATTCTGCTTGGTATGGAAGGAATTGACATTGTGTTAGGAGCCAATTGGATGACTCAACATAAGGTTGTGCTAGACGTTGCGGAACGAATTGTTGAAATAAACTCGCCTACGCATGGCCCTAGTGTGCTATATCTGCCACAACGGACTTGCGTCAATGCGTGTGCTTATGCCATGGTAGAAACCCAACTAAAGGACATTCCGGTGGTATGTGAGTATGCCGATGTATTTCCGGATGACTTACCTGGGATGCCGCCGGATAGGGACATTGAGTTTGTGATTGAGCTTCAACCTGGCACAGTACCTATATCAAAGAGACCATATCGAATGCCACCCAATGAATTGGCTGAATTAAAAATTCAACTCCAAGAACTGCTAGACAAGGGTTTCATTCGTCCAAGTGTATCACCTTGGGGATGTCCCGCTATTTTTGTGAAGAAGAAGGACCATTCCTTGAGGTTGTGTATTGATTACCGGCCTCTCAATGCGGTAACTATTAAGAACAAGTACCCACTCCCCCGTATTGACATCCTGTTTGACCAACTAGCTGGCGCCAGAGTGTTCTCCAAGATTGACCTTCGCTCTGGCTATCACCAAATAAAAATCAGGCCTTGTGACATTCCAAAGACTGCCTTTTCTACACGTTATGGACTTTATGAATTCTTGGTCATGTCTTTTGGACTCACCAATGCCCCAGCCTACTTCATGTACCTCATGAATTCGGTTTTCATGTCAGAATTAGACAAGTTTGTGGTGGTTTTCATTGACGACATTCTGGTATATTCCAAGAATGAGGAAGAGCATGCCGAGCACCTTCGCATTGTTCTTCAAAGGTTGAGAGATCACCAGCTCTACGCCAAGTTCTCCAAGTGTGAATTCTGGTTAGAGAGCGTGAAATTCTTAGGTCACACGGTTTCCAAGGATGGTATATCCGTGGATCCAACCAAAGTGCAAGAGGTGCTAGATTGGCAACCACCTACTTCTGTTCACGAGATTCGGAGTTTTCTGGGTTTAGCCGGTTATTATCGCCGTTTTATTCCGGATTTCTCTCGGATTGCAAAACCCATGACCGAGCTCTTAAAGAAGGGAGTCAAGTTTGAGTGGAATGACAAATGTGATGAAGCTTTCCACACTTTGAGAAAACATTTAACTTCAGCCCCAGTTTTAGCTCAGCCCGATTGCACCAAGCCCTACGATGTTTATTGCGATGCATCAGGCACCGGACTTGGCTGTGTCCTCATGCAAGAGAACCGAGTCATTGCTTATGCTTCTCGAGCACTTCGGCCTCATGAGCAAAACTACCCCACGCATGATCTTGAGTTAGCAGCGGTTATTCATGCTCTCAAGATGTGGAGACACTATTTGATGGGTGTTCCATGCAACATATACACAGACCACAAGAGCCTCAAATATGTCTTCACTCAGGCACATTTGAACATGAGACAGCGAAGATGGTTGGAGTTAGCAAAGGACTATGACCTTAGCGTGCATTATCACCCCGGCAAGGCTAATGTAGTTACGGATGCACTAAGCCGCAAGGCTCATTGTCATTGTCTTTCCGTGGAGTCCTACGCTGACACCCTGTGTCATGAAATGGCCAAGCTCAACTTAGAGATTGTTCCACACGGGTACTTCAACCATATTGCAGTTGAACCAACCTTGCACGATCAGATTGTTGTAGCCCAATTAAATGACGCGAGCATTAAAATCCTTAAAAGGAAATTGTCAAAGGAGAAGGTGAAAGAGAGGTACAAGTGTTTCCGGCTAGATGGGCAGGGAGTGATGTGGTTTGGACATCGCCTCGTGGTGCCCAAAAACACCGAACTCCGGAGGAAGATTATGGATGAAGCCCATCTCTCCAAATTTTCTATCCATCCCGGTAGCACCAAAATGTACCAAGATTTGAAACAAAATTTCTGGTGGACTAGGATGAAGCGAGAAATTGCCACGTATGTGTCGGAATGTGACACGTGCCAGCGGGTTAAGGCTAGCCACTTGAAGGTAGCAGGCACGCTTCAACCTCTACCTATTGCTTCATGGAAGTGGGAAGATATAAGCATGGATTTCATTGTTGGACTTCCCAGAACCCCTTTGGGGCATGATTCTATTTGGGTAATTGTCGATCGCCTTACCAAGACCGCACACTTTATTCCGGTCAATACCATTTATACCGCTAAGAGGTACGCGGAGATTTATTTGGAACGGATCGTTTGTCTACATGGGGTACCCAAGACGATAATTTCAGATCGTGGTGCTCAGTTCGTTGCTCACTTTTGGGAACAATTGCAACTATCCCTAGGCATGAAACTGATCCGTAGTTCAGCATATCACCCTCAGACCGATGGGCAGACGGAAAGAGTAAATCAAATACTGGAGGATATGCTTCGAGCTTGTGCTATCCATTATGGGAAGAATTGGGAGAAATGTTTATCCTTGGCCGAATTCTCCTATAACAACAGCTACCAGGCGAGTCTCAAAATGGCACCTTTCGAAGCCTTATATGGTAGAAGATGTCGGACCCCGTTGTGTTGGTCCCAGGCAGGCGAGAGGTATACCTATGGCCCTGACCTTGTGAAGGAAGAGGAAGAAAAGGTTAAGATCATCCGCGAAAACTTGAGAACCGCCCAGTCACGACAAAAGAGCTACTTTGATCAACGGCGGAAGCCACTTCAGTTCGAAGTTGGTGATCACGTGTATCTTAAGGTCTCCCCGACCAAGGGTGTGCAAAGATTTGGGTTAAGAGGAAAACTTGCACCTCGTTACATCGGCCCGTATGAAATTACTCAACAATGTGGACCGGTGGCCTATCGAGTGAAGCTTCCCGAGAAGCTCTCAGCCGTACACGATGTATTCCACGTTTCCCAACTCAAGAGGTGTCTTCGTGTTCCGACCGAAGTCGTTGAACAAGAGGGACTCTCGGTTGTACCGGATCTCTCTTATGATGAGCATCCCGTTAAGATCCTCGATGAGAAAGAGAGACAAACACGAAGGAAGGGAGTTAAAATGTACAAAATTCAGTGGAGTCATCACTCCGAGGATGAAGCCACGTGGGAAACCGAGGACTATCTTAAGAAGAACTTCCCTGACATCCTGTCGTAAGTCAAGGTACTTTTCCCGCCTTATCCCTAAGTTTAATCAAATCTCGGGACGAGATTCCTTTTAAGGGGGGTAGGCTGTGACATCTCTGATGTAATAATGAATAAAACACATATGAAACAGGTTAAAAAGGGAATTATGGGTTAAAAATTTAAAAATCCATCAAAAATTCAAACTTAAATTCAAAAACAAAGGTGGTTTGACACCCAACTGAAAACTCAAGAATTTTGTACTAAACTTGAAAATCTCCAAAAATAAAAGTTGTTGGTCATCACAAATAAGCCCTAGTCACTGTTTGGAATTTTTGAAAAGTTTGCAGTTTAGTCCCTCAAAAACTCGAAATACAGTTCAGGGCACCTTTTTGTAATTGGGTTGTTTGAGCTCGAAAAATTTGAAATTTCAGGTTCACCCCAAAAAGGAAGTTGTGTCCCACCTCTCAAACTCCAACTTTTATTTTCACACTTTTTCAAGTTCAGTTCAAATTTTTGGAGAAAATTCAAACATAGCGGTGACGCTCCCCGGGGCTGCCAGCTCGGCTCTGGCGCGCTCTGCGCCTGGCCGGAGCTCGGCCGCCACGTGGCCGGCGAGCGGCAGAGCCCGCGCCGAGCCGGCCGAGCCGCGGCGTCGGGTGGCGCTTGTCGCCTTGTGCTTGTCCAACCCCTCCCGAGCTGTCACCTCGCCGTCGTTCGCCCGCTTTGCCTCGCGCCGCGGAGTGCCATCATGGCGGTCGGGCACCGCCGTGGCCGCGCGCTCGCGCGCGCGTCGCGCAGCGCCTCCCAGCGGAAGATTCCTCTCCGCTCCGCGCCAAAGGTCCTGTAGAAGATCTCCACTGCTCCACGCGACGATCTCCAACGCCCAGTCCTGTGCGCGCTCTGCCCGAGCTCGCCGCGCCATCAATGGCGACCGTGACGGCCCGTGCACGCGCACACACGCCTCTGAGGCACCCCAGTGCTCGCTAGCGCACCCAAACGCTTCCCCGAGCACCGCACACTCTTCCCCCTCAGTCCACACTTAGCCATTCCCTCTCACCGCGCTCGCTCCCGTCGTCTTCCACCTCGGGACGCTTTGAACCGAGCTCAAGCTTCCCTGCCGCAACCTCAAATCGGCCGTGAATCCCTCCACCCCTTTCCAATCCCCCGCGCGTGCAGCTCGCTCACTCACCGCGCTAGCTGCTCGAGCAATCCCCAGCTCGAATCGACCCTCACTCGCCGCGAATCGAAGCTTTTCCCCATCGCTCGGCCGTTGACACCGCAAACACCACCTCCACGTCGAGCCCTATACCCCGGCCATCCCCGCCGCAGACGAACCCCACGACGAGCTCCACCATCGTCCTGTGAAGCTCACGAGCCTTTCCGCGCACCGCCTCGACCACCGTAGACCGCCAGCGACATCGCCGGAGCTAACCGCGCCGCCGCTCAACGTCGACGAGCCGCGCCGCTTCATCTCCGACCGCGAGACCTACCTCGACCGACTCGCGGTGAGCTCCTCTCCATTTCCCCAACATCCCCCGAGCCAGTTCGCCGTCGTTTCGCCGGCGTAACAACGCCGACGAGCCCAAGGACTCGTCTGCGTTCCCGTTTTAGTTCTAGGGTCCTCTGCGCAAAAACCAGGGACTTGTTCGTAAGGTTTTGAAAGTTCTAGGGTCCCCAGCGTAAAAAGATTCTTAAACCTAGATCTAATTTTCCCGAATCTTGTAAACTCCGTTAAAAATTGTACAAAAATCAGAAAAATGCACAAAAATACTCCTTGGATTCGTGAGATTGTAAGCTCCAATCTCCTTTAAGCATGTATGCACTTTTGGTGAACCATTTTTGAATTAAAATTCAAACTGTAAATTTGAAAGTTGTGCACCATTTCAAATCCAGAGCTCCGCTAGGGTTGATCTTTGGATATGTTGTTTGTAGTGACTTTGGGCACCTCGTGTCCAAAGGGGACCTAAAAATATGAAGTGTAGCTTCGGTTACGAATTAAAATGTGTTTCCTGTATTTTTGTAGTCTAGAAAGTATTAAAAATAATCCATGCAGTGAAAAATCACCATTTTTCTCCAGAGGACTAAAAACTTGTTAGCCCACCTGTTAAAAATGCAAAACTTAATTTTTGCTCTGTTTAGACTAGCAAATAAATAGATATGTGTTTTTGGATAGAAATTTATTGAGGACTGTCCAAGGGTTATTTTGAGCCACCACTTGGCCAGAGCCCTCCTTGCACACATGAATAGCCTTGGTAGGAAAATCTCCTGAATTGGATGTATTTTCGATTTTATATGAATTTATTTCATTTCTGCAGGCAGCAGATTGTATTAATTTTAATAAATTTTGTGTAGCTCAGATTTAGCTAAATTTTGGAGTGAGCTTAGCTCTTATACTCTAGTAGCTGTCGTAAAGTTTATAGATAAAAATGATGAACAGAATTGGAGAAACAAAAATGAGAAGTAATCTAGGTGGAAATTGATTTATATAAAAGAATACACCTTTTTGTTAATTAGTTAGAATAAAATAAAGGGAATCTGAAATTCCAGAACAGCACCCTAATTTCCAAATAATAAATAGAAATTCTTTTATATATGTACACAATCACCATCAAAGAAGAATAAAAATTTCCACCCTCTACTCTATTTTTTTTGTGAAGAAAAGAGTAGAACTTAAGCATGTCTAGGTGAATATGGCCTTCAAGGCCTTAATCTTGGAATCAATAGGCAGCAATAAGTTATGCATCTCATGTAGAAGGCATTATTCCGGACGGCACCTACAATCTCATCCCCGCCGACGAGGAAGGAATCCCGGAGGGAGGTGCCGGCGAAGGATCGACCAACCCGGAGGCTAACCCCCAGCTAGAGCAAGAAGGCAAGCCCCGGAGCATAACCCAACCTTTAAAATTATGCATCTATGAATTCTCTATGCTTGTGCATTTACGTTTCAAGGAGTTGATTGAATACCTTAGCTGCACATTTCCTAGTACCTATGACTTAAAACACTAGTATAAAAAGGATCAATAAGGCATTGCTATAGGTCCGTTACAAGTCGAGTGATTTCCTGTCACTCGCGAGACATAGGAGTTGCTTGTCTTTACTTATGTTGGAATCATAAGGATTGACGGGCGGGGTGATAGATGTAGATCTCCCGTCCGTGTATGATAATTGATTTAAGGTCGAAACGTGTGGTTGAGTGTGTCAAGTTTTTGAACATACCACATGCATGCCGATATATGGGAGTCGGTAAGCCCGGGACCAGATTGAAGCAGCTAGGGCCGATAGCCATCTCTCCTTGGAAACTTTGCTTTCCCCTGCCGTACACTTGTGGATATATGCGTGAGACTGTGAGTGAAGCAGTAAACCTTTATCCTAAGGGAGTGGACCCGGATCCGAATTGTGGATCGATGGGAAAGGTTGGGAAGTGCTTGTACCTTTTATAGCAAGCATTATCCGTGTGTGTTGGGTTTCCCCTGGCTAGGTAGCAAAATTCGGTTCGAACTGTCCGCTTCTCGCAGTTAATGAGACTGCTTGACCGTCTTGCTGCATTGAGTAACAAGTGGAACTTTGAGATTGATGAACTTGTTGTATGAATTAAAATTGTATTGCACCACTTGTATGCTTAGAGAGGATGCTAATCTAGAACGGTTAAATCTACTAGAACATGATGCTAAAACTTGAAAGCAAGGACCTACTCTTAGTTGCTTTTTGGCAAACAAACACACCAGCCAAAAGCCTCTCATTGTCTAGATGTCGGTGATGTAGTTTCACCCGACGGGTAAGCCTTGCTGAGTTTTAGTATACTCAGCCTTGCTTGTGGCATTGATTTACAGGTACCATGTTGGATGTGGCAGTCGATGCTTTGACTTGGCCTACCCAGGTTCCCCCTGGATGGCACATCGAGTGGGTCCCGTCCTCCGCCGAGGATCGGGAGGAGTAGCACCATGGCAGGCTTCATCATGGTGTTACTTGTATCGTCGTTAGATTATCTTCCGCTGCTATGAAACTTTATTTTCCGCTGCAATGAACTACTTTAATTCTGCTGCAAGACTTTGATACTCTGATTTAAATTTCGAACTTGGTTTGTAATAACTTTATGATGCCTACTTGTGTATGTTAATTTGTGGAATGTTGTAATCTCTGGAACTCACCTTCGTGTGGGCGTGCTGTTGTTTCGATCAAGAAAAGTACGTGGTTAATCGGGTTTAATCCGACGGCGCTCCGGCTTATTCCGGATTAAGTGCCCGACTACTCGATTAGTGGTCCCGAGGTACTTAACTTGGAATAATTTCGGAGTGGTCCGCCACACTCGCTTCTCATTCTTGTTCGTTCTTCGATTGCGTACAGGAATTGATCTTCGTGATCAGGCTGATTTTGTTTCCGCAGGATCGGTAACCACAGGGAGTTGGTTCAGCGATTGCATTGGCGCTTCGGGTTCGCTCGTCGTAGTCGGATCGTGAGTGTCTACTTCCACAAATCGAATTTATCTCTACTCACCGAAAGATCGGGCACTCCAGCTCTATCAAACCGGTACCAAATGCACCACCCAGGGTTACTTTAAAAGGATAGCATCCTTCTCTCAACCACCTCTAATCTCTCTAATGTACTAGTTACAATGGAGAACTAGAGAGGCGCTTAAATTGTGGTGCGTGTTAGAAATGGGAGTACCCACACTTATATAGGCTTCACAAGTCAGTTCAAGGTGATCTAAATAGAGTAGTTGTAGTTGCCGCCTCTTAGAACCACCATACAACCAAGGGTGGGCCAGCGGACCAGGGGATCGACTGCCACCCCCCCTCTATGGTGGTTTGGCCACTGTCTTTATTTGCGAGGTAGGCTCTGGATTAGACCCAATCATGTTTGCATTGATGATAGCTTCGTTTTCTTCGGTCTTGTGAGTCTTTCCACCAATTTAAGCTTTTCGAGAAATAAATTTTATTCATTCATTTTATTCTGTTCTTCTCCATTGTAGACAATGTTAAGGTGCACTTTAAGATTATATCACAGGCACAACAAAACACTCATACATTTATTTTCACTAGTGTAATATATTATATAATCTAGAATGGTTGAGAGTTAGAATGGTTTAACATCATTTACTTCCCTTTTGTTCAACCATCAATCCAGAGGCTTTCTAAGTTTTTTAAGAAAGACAAGGTTCCTCAAATGAACTCTCAAATCACTCAATGTATATGATTCCTCATCAAAATTTTTGCCTTCTTTCCCTAACTCTGATAGTATGTGAAGTTGTAGGTAAAGATATTCATGGCATACTTGCTACTGACATATTTCTACGTCAAAGACCAGACCCAAAGAAAATACAAGTCACAACTTGATCATGAAGTGCATGTCTGTGTTGGTATTTTTTATTTTTATGAACTCTTTTTCCTAGATCACCTCATTTTTTTTGTCCCTTTTAGATATGGGCTATATTTTGTCTTTTTCCATGCCTCGTGGGCATGTGGCATGCCTTTGTTGGGTCATGCATATTTTTCACTTCTTTTTTAGCCATGCCTTCTTTGGGTCATGGATCTTTTCTCTCATGGCACATCCATTTTGGACATGCATATTTTATTCTCTCTCTATTTTTTTTATTGCCCACATCTTCATAGAAAATTTGGAAAGAATAATCATAGATCATTGAGCTTTATTTAAATGAATGTGTAAGAAAAATGGCCCTAGGCTATTGTTTGTAATTTTGGAGATAGATTGACAACATAACTATTGGGACTAACAAATTGTCTAGACGAATATTTGTAGATTTTTCTAGGTCCCAAGGATAAATTGGAAGCCATCCAAATGCTTAACAACATCCAAATTATCAACATCCAAATGATAGTCATCTAAATTTAAGCCATCCAAATCATTAAGAAAAGTTGACTTAGTCATATTCAAGATGGCAAAGAAAATGGATAAAAGACCCGCGAAAAAACAAAGAAGTTTGCAAGTTTCGCAGAGACACCAGCTCATTCAGTGCTCTGTGCTGAAGCCCACCGAATCATTCAGTGTGGTGGCGGGAACCAGAACCCTGTGAAGCCCAGTGAGAAGGACCACCGATTTATTCGGTGATATCATCAAGGGGGCACCGAATCAAATGCTCATTATGCCTATAAATATCAATTCATTAGGTGGGTCAAGATGGAGGCACCGAATCAATTGTTTGTTTGGACCAGAAAGAGTTTTTAGGCTATAGAAGGTATCGATTCATTCAGTGGTACCTCTCATGCACCCACCAAATTAGCCGGTGGTACGTAGAAAGGTTGCAACAGCTAGATCCTTTGGTTGGGGCTATATATATGGGTTGCCTCGACCATTGAAGCATGCCTACGCTTAGGGAATATATTGTTAAGTGTTCCACATACTTTTAAGTGCTCAATTCACCAAAGTGCTAAATAGAAGATCAAGGCAATTAGCAAAGTGATTAGTTCTAGTTTAGGCCTATTAGCACATATCTTAGGTGTTTAGCCTAGAGTTTAATGAGGTTTGGATACCTCTTGCTCTATCCGGTCTTGCACGCACCATGTGTTGTAATCCGAGGCTTGTAGTCTTGCAAGACCCTAGAACCGAGTTTCTGGAGTGGTCGCCGGTGGTTGTGAGAGGGAGAAGAGGTCCTTGGCTAGTTGGCCGAAGCTCTACCAAATGAAGGCGTGGAGCATCCGGGGAGAGTAAGTCTTGTGGCCACCCGTGGAGTTACTCAACCAGGGAGTTTATGGTCTTGCGCAGGCATTCCCTTTTAGAGGGCCTCGAACAATGAGGACTAGTAGAAAAGTTGCAAAATTTTTGATACCTCGATAAAAATCACCATGCCGGGATTTGCTATTCTGTACCCTTTGCCTTCCACATTTCATACTTGCCCTACTTTCCATGTTTATCTTTCCTTGACTTGCTATGCTAGTATAGGTTCGGGCCTAGGGCGCAAAACTTTGTAGTGGTAGAGATAACAACACATAGAGAAAACCTAGAAAACTTTTATAAAAGAACTTAAATAGGTTTTCATATGTGCAATCGGAGCCTTAGTTTTTAGAACACCTAATTCAACCCCTTTCTTAGGGTATCACAGTTCCTACACGATGGAATGTGCATGTATGTGATCTTGATCATAGGAGTCTAACAAATATCTCACTAAGTGTTACAACAATTTGAATATGTAGAAAGCTGAAAACATCCTACACATGGCTCTATTGAAAAATTTGGCATATCATTGAGGAACCTTATTTTTTTTTATGTTTTCAAAAATATATACTCTAGATATCAAGCATCACACATGAGAAGATCTTGGCAGATCATACCATATCTTAACTCACAACCTTTAGACTTGATTCATGGTTTTTGCTACCCAGTAGTTCTCAAGCTTAAGGTATGATCAACTAACCAACAAATTCAAACTAGGTTGAGTACTAAGTTGTAACTAGCCAGAAGAAGGGAGTTAACATAACACACTATTCATCATTTTGACAAGGAAAACATATCATCCGTACTTTTTACATAGGTGAAAGCAAGTAAATAATTTTGGTCTTTTCTAAGTTTTGCAATTTTTTATGGGTCTTTGTCTTAGTTACCTCTTAGAGGGGGTCCCCCCCCAAGATATCTCGTGACCCATTGTAGTTGGTTGGGGTTGTACGCCATCCAATGAATGTAATGTTAGAAATTTAGGCAATTTTAGTTTTAATTTAATCTAGAAAAATATAATCAAAATGTTTGTGACAGAAGATATGTGCATGTGTGATCCAAATGTGATGATCATATAAAAGATACTAATTATCACAAGAATAATATACCCAGCGGCAGAGCCGGATGCACTAGTCGATATAGTGCTTGTTGGTGTAGTCGTCCCGCTCGATGCAGTGCAAAAAGGTTGCCATGCCGATCACTGGGACGCCGGGAAGAAGACGATCACCGATGCCACCAGGAAGAAGAGAACGAAGCAAGTAGTCATGCCGCTTGTGGACACTCCCCAAAAACGTGATTGCCGGCCTTCACCCGAGCAGGCGAACTCATGGACAACAACATTTCGGAGCCCTACTCTTCCAGTATTCGTGTGCGCAAGGACCGGAACGGTGAAGACTTAGCAAGCAACAAAACTGTAGATTTTTCTCGTACCATCGAGCCCAAATGCAAGGCAACGGGGGCCTTTATATTGCAGCCGTAGGCAACCAAGGAGATCAAGAGTCGCCAAAACTCTGGTAACTCTAGAATTAAGAGTCCTCGATACTACCATAACTCTATAATTAAAGAATAGAAACTCCCGCATGCAATGAACAAGGAATAAAACTCCCTTCATATTGTGGCAGCACTAAATCGTTGTTTACTCCCATAGGTTACTCCCAGCCATTAGTAGCCAGCAACAAAACCGATTCATGCATGCACTCTGTGCCACTTTTGGCCGCCAACCTTTGCAAATAACGATGGAACTTGAGTGACGCAAACATAATATTTTATTTAATCTAATGAGTTCCACGAGTTTTGTGTCCTAACATGTTTTGCAAGAACTATTTTTAATATGATGCACAAATACAATTATTTGTGAAACATAAGTTGAGGCCATATAAATGAAGGTTCATTCTGGACATGTCGACAAAAGGGACACTTGGACATGGTAAAAAAGTTAACCAAATCACATATTTGACAGCACCATGTTGATGAGCTCTCCAAGATGATCGAAATGGACACTTGGATCACCCAATTTGGAGTTCGGACGGAAAAGTTATGCCACCCGGAAGATCACCGGCGCAGCCTGATTGGCTGGCCGGCCGGCCACCATGGCCGTTCGAGCCCAAACTTCACTGGCATGCAAGGAAACACATGTCCAAGTCATCCCAATCGGAGTTTGCTCAGTTGGTGCATCCTACGGCCAAAAGGCTTAAACCATGGATGAGGAGGCCCACTTGCATGCAAAACTAAGCCACAATCCATGGGAACTCCACCTTGATAACATGCAGGCGCTGATGAACAAGTCGGTGCAACGGAGGCTGAGACGTGCCAGAGCCGTGCCGGCTGGCCTAAGCCAAGCCGTCTGGCCTATAATTGGCATATTTAAGGGAAGTGCCAATCCAACCGACACGAGGAAGAGATCAGGAGAGTCCACGAGAAGGCGGTGCTGAAATGGATGAAATCCCGGGCCGGCCGGCCTAGGCCAGGCTGGCCGGCCATCTTCGTGGGAATCACACGACCAAAATTTGCGTGGGAGTCACTCTACCTGTTGGTGTCAGTTCCGCGCAGGTGATCACCCTTGGAGCACTATAAAAGGTTATCTTCACCTCCACTTTTTCACCAACCCATACACTATCCTTGGAGAGAGGAGTCCACAAGATGTAGCTCTCTACTTTAGTGTAGATTAGCTAGTAAGAGTGTGAGGTGTGAATTCGCTTAGGTGACAGCCAAGCTGGGAGGAGAGGAGCTGAGTTCCCTCGGTCCTTCTCCGATATTGTAGCCACCTTAGAGGAATAAAGCTTCGGAGTTTATCTTCACTATGTTCCTCATCTCTCTCTTCAGTATCTCGCTAGCACTTCTCATTTACTTCAGCATTTTACTTATTTACTATCATTGATCTGCGGGATCCCTTGTCTACGTGAGCACTGTTATGCTAATTTGTGGTTTCCTCATAAGTCCTTCCGGTCGGGTGGAGGTCAGTAGCTGATAGCTTAGGCATGGTGCCTATGCTAGATAGATACCTTGGGTTGTGTTCCATCCCACGGTACCGTTGTGGTAGGCGGAAGGTGGTGACAGCCCTGTCCAACCTTTGTAGTCCACCATGTTTTGGTGTTTTTATAACAATAGCTTGCTGAGCCCGGGGACCTCCTCCGAATCCTGTAGGGAAACGGGTAGGCTACACTAGCTAAAACAATTTTAATCTACCGGGTAAACCCAGGAACCTTGCGAGTAGGAGATCACAGATCGTTACCACTAGACGTGCGGATGCAGCGGAACCGTCTCGGTGTAGGAGAGCGCGTCGATGTGGCCGGTAGTGCAGTTGCAACGTCCGTCTGGTCCGGCTCGTCCTTGTGCTCCAAGCGTAGCACCTCCAAGGTATCCACACGTACAGAGAGGATGCGTCACGGTCCGGACTGCTAGGTTCGCGAGAGCAACGAGAGGCACGAGCGTGGAGGGTGGTGGTGGTGGCCAAAGGTTGTGGCACCCCTAGCCCCTCCCACGTATATATATGGGTACTAATGAGCTTCTATCTCATAGGCCCAATAGAAACCCTAATCCCTCATGGATCAATATCCCTTTGGGCCTTTAGTGGATCCAATCCAATTGGCTTTAGGGCATACATATCCAACAGTCTCCCACTTGCACTGAAGACAATCACATGGGGAAGCCTTTCAACATTCCAACCCCTTAAGTGTGTGACCCTATGGGTTCACATGCAAATAGACATGACCTGAGTACTCCTACTCGGTCCAATAGTTAGCAGCAGCCTCTAGCAAGACGTACTAACTCTTATAAGCATGTAAAGATCATATCGGACGAACCATCACAACATATGTACAATCTCTTCCTATTGCCTCACGATATTTGGTCTAGCTCCAAGCTGACCACTCTTTCTCGATACTATGAATCGGATCCTTTTACTGGTTAACTTTTAACCATTGCACGGCCATGCATTTTTTGATCCGATCACTCGAGGGGCCCAGAGATATCTCTCTCTTATAGAGAGGGGCAAATCCCATCTTGACTGTCCAAGCCTCACAGCAAGCTTCACAACAAACCCGAAAACTACCTTTATAACTACCCAGTTACGGCGTAGCGTTTGATAGCCCCTGAGTAAGTTGATTCACATCTTAAGAACAAGCAACAATCTCAGGTCTAAGAACAACATACAAATTGTGTAAAGAGAGAACAATATTACAAAGTCTCTCAATCCAGCCACATGTCATACATGTGCGCACACTATTAATTTAACATCTCCATGTCCATGACTTGTGAAACATAATCATCAACTAATAAATGTGCCAGTCATCAACCATGGCTAGGGAAAATTTTAGAATAACCATACATGTAAGAGTTCCACAAACAATTCACATAATTGTCAATCAATACAAGTTGCCTTTCAAGGATATTCATTAAACAATCAACGTATCATGGATACAAAGAAATATCATCATCTTATGACAACCTCTAGGAATATTTCTAACAGTCTTCCACTTGCATAAGAGCTACTCTAGAAGATATCTAATACCCATAGCTCTTGTGTGCGCCTCATGCTTAGGCCGTGGGAGAGCCTTTGTCAAAGGATCAGCGATGTTCAAATCCGTATGTATTTTGCATATCTTAATCTCACCCCTTTTAACGAACTCTCGAATAAGGTGAAACTTCCACAGTACATGTCTGTTCTTCTGGTGATTCCTTGGCTCCTTTGCCTGCGTAATTGCCCCACTGTTGTCACAGAACAACTCCAGTGGGCTAGAAGCATCAGGGAACACACCAAGCTCAATGAGGAACTCCCTCATCCAAACACCTTCCTTCGCAGCTTCAGAAGCCGCAATGTGCCCGGCTTCTGTTGTAGAATCGACCACAGTCTCCTCCTTAGAACTCTTCCAGTTAACAGCACCACCGTACAATGTGTACACATAACCTGACTGAGACTTTGAGTCGCCTGGATCAGTTTGGAAGCTAGCATCGGTGTAACCTTTTACAACGAGCTGTTCCTCACCTCCATAGACTAGGAACATATCTTTAGTCCTTCTAAAGTACTTAAGAATTCCTTCACATGTGTCCAGTGACTCTCACCTGGACCAGACTGATATCTGCTCGCATCACTAAGAGCAAACGAGACATCTGGACGAGTACCTATCATGGCGTACATGATAGATCCAATTGCCGAAGCATATGGGACCTTACTCATGCGCTCTCGCTCATCAGCCGTCGAAGGACACTGAGTCTTGCTGAGATGTACGCCGTGTGATATAGGCAAGAACCCTTTCTTGGACTGTTCCATACTAAACCCTTTTAGCATATTGTTAATATAAGTATCTTGGCTTAATCCTATAAGCCTCTTTGATCTATCTCTATAGATCCATATGCCCAGAATATATGCTACTTCCCCTAAATCCTTCATAGAAAAACTATTTTTCAGTGAAGTCTTTACGGACTCCAGCATTGGAATGTCATTCCAATCAATAATATGTCATCCACATATAAGATCAGAAAAGCAACAGCGCTCCCACTTTCCTTCTTGTAAACACAAGGATCTTTTTCGTCTGACGAAAACCAAACCCTCTGACCACTTCATCAAACGGAATATCCAACTCCGAGATGCTGCTTCAACCCCGTAAATGATTTTTGAAGTTTGCATATCTTTTCCAGCATTAGTGATTGAAAAAAACCCGTCAGGTTGTATCATATACACATCCTCTTCTAAATAGCCATTTAGAAAAGCTGTTTTGCACATCCATCTGCCATATCTCATAATCAAATACGCAGCTATTGCTAGAACGATCCGAATAGATTTAAGCATCGCTACTAGTGAGAATGTCTCATCGTAGTCAACTCCTGAACTTGTCAAAAACCCTTTGCAACAAGTCGAGCTTTTTCTAGACGTTGAACATTTCCATCCATATCTTTCTTCTTCCTTATAGATCCACTTGACTCTATGGTCTGACACCCTGAGGCGGGATCAACCGGAGGTCCAACTTAGATTGTCTCCCATGGAATCTATCTCGGATCTCATGGCACTCTGCCACTTCTCGGAATCCTAGGTCCATCATTGCTTCCGTGTAGGTCATAGGTTCATCATTGTCCAACAACAATATGTCGCGCTTTGCCGTAATTAGGAGATTCATCCTTTTAGTGCGCGACGTGCCCTATCCGACCTTCGTGGTTGTGATGCGTGTCTCTCCTGCCACGGGTACATCAACTTGTTCTGGTACATTAGCATCACTTGTCAATCTTGTCTCCATTGGCTCATCTCGAACTTCTTCAAGATACACCTTCTCTCTACTTTTCTCACTTTTGAGAAACTCTTTCTCTAAGAAAACACCATTCGAGCGACAAACACTTTGCCCTCTTCTGGGTTGTAGAAATAATACGCCCCAATGTTTCCTTCGGGTACCCATGAAAACACCACTTGTCCGATTTGGGTGTTAACTTATCAGACATAAGTCGCTTGACATAAGCTTCGCAACCCCAAATTTTCAGAAAAGACAAACTGGGAGTCTTGCCAGTCCATATCTCATATGGTGTCTTAACTACAGACTTAGACAGTACCCTATTAAGTGTGAAAGCTACTGTTTCTAGAGCGTATCCCCAAAAACGATAACGGTAGGTCCGACTGGCTCATGATAGATCTAACCATGTTCAACAAGGTGTAAGCTGTGGAACAATTCCACAACTCTTTGGATGACTACAAAACTCGTGGCTCAAATATTCACCTCCACGATCAGATCGTAAGGCCTTAATTTTCTTCCACGCTGATTTTCCACTTCATTCTGGAACTCTTTGAACTTTTTCAAAAAGTTTCCGACTTATGCTTCATTAAGTAGACATAGCCATATCTAATAAAATCATCAGTGAAAGTTATGAAGTATTGGAAGCCACCTCTAGCTGTCGTGCTCATTGGTCCGCACACATCAGTATGTATGAGTTCCAACAAGTCTAATGCCCTCTCAGGAAAACCTGAAAGGCGCCTTGTCATTCTTGCGTAGCAAACAAGGCTTCACATGTCTCTATGATCAAAATCAACCGAAGTTAGGAAGCCCGATCAGAAGTGCATTCTTCATGCGTTTCTCTCTTTATATGACCCAAACGACAATGCCACATATAGGTAGACTTAAATCATTAGGCCAAGGCCTTAGCACTTACATTACAATATGCGCACCATCAAGATTTATAATAAACTAGTAGAGACGCTACGTGCGCCACCACATGTTTAAAAAAAAAATTGTAAAAAAAAATTATATTCAAGCAGTGGTTCGAAGATTTTGACTTAAACACATATCTCCTGCGTCGGTTGACGTAAAACCTAACTATAATGTGAAAGTGCTTACGTCACGCGAAGTTCAAACTCTTCCGATTAGAAAATAGATTATAGAATATATAACATTAGCAAATTAGACATTATTAAATTAAGAATATATAACATTAAGCAAATAGACATTATATAATAATTATACGAATATATAACATTAGCAAATTAGACATTATTAAATTAGACATGTC
>JACEFO010001303.1:0-48832 GCA_015342445.1 Digitaria exilis | reverse complement strand
CCAGAACTGAAGAAATTGTTCTGAGCACAAGAAAAAAATGCTGTAGTTCTGTTACCCTGAGCGGTGTTAACTTTTGAAAAAGAACGATGAAGCCAGGAAGGCCATTACAATCTGCAGATTAATGAAGCTGAAAAGAAAACAAACTGGATACTGTAATCGTTGATCTTTGAAAAAGTTCACACCTGCAAAGTAAAAAGTTATTAGATAAACAGCCTCAAACAGAGTACTATTTTTTCAAAGATGATTATTGTTGTATATCCTACCTATGACGGACCCAAAAGATGACAAATAGGATCATATACACTGTGGAGAAAATAAGGAAGTACATTGTATATATATAATCCAGTAAGGGCCATCCCCAAGCCCATGCATTTTCATCATTGTTCGGAGTTTGTGTTGCTTCTCGTAAACAAGGTATGTCAGCATAACCTGAATTACAGTTCAAGAGTTTCAATAATTTCCATCATGCATTACACCAAGTAGGTATTCCGCATGAATATAATATGTATGTCACGTGCAAAAAAATTAAAAGAACTCCAATAACATCATACCGGAAAAAGCAAGACAACAACCCATTCGAAAAAGAGTGGACCAACAACAGCAGAAAATCAAATGTCAAACGAGTGGCTTGCTTAGGCATTTCTTTGGTGAAGTCGAGCAGCACTTAAAGCCTGAACCTTGTACAAGTTGGAGATAGGCATTTGAGACCTGAACACATGTCAAATAGTAGTTATTTGAGGGAAAATGAGTGTATAGATCATAATGAGTAATATTTCCATGTAAGAGTAATATTGTACTTCTAGAAGAAAAGGTGAAATTATTTAGCAATAATAAAAAAATCATCATTCAGTATTTAAAATGAAAAAAGTAGTAGCCAATCATACACAAAATATCAAAAAGAAATGTAGTTATGCATGGTCATCAGCTCATCCTTATTTGGATAATAATTACTGGTATTGAGACTGTTCTGTATCGTTGCCTTTTTTCATGGATCATGCTCTGAAATGGTAAGCATTTTACAGAGTAGCACAGAAAAAAAAACAGCCTTT
Organism: Digitaria exilis; assembly: GCA_015342445.1. Classification (NCBI taxonomy): domain Eukaryota; kingdom Viridiplantae; phylum Streptophyta; class Magnoliopsida; order Poales; family Poaceae; genus Digitaria; species Digitaria exilis. The sequence continues at coordinate 47,783 of JACEFO010001303.1, read as the reverse complement.
TTCAGTAGGTTGATAGACAAGAAATATGAGGGGGGAAAAACAATTGTGTATCACTGAAAATAAATGGAACCCACCGCATTCAATGAACGTGAAATGCGCAGAAGTCCCAATGGCATCGGAATAAAAGAGACGTTCTGATAAGTCGAGTTATATAAAGTAAGCACTTTAAGTTCTTCTCATTTGAGTCCTGAAATCATAGGCTGCAGTAACAGTAGTAGTTAGATTACTCATGCTTTCTTATGCCCACATTTTCGAAAAATGTCATTTAACAATTGCACCATAAGCACAGGTAAGGGGGAGGTGACACTACCCATTGCAATTTCATTTATCCCTTCTGCAGTTTTCCCTTTTCGGTAGCCCTGGAATGTTTCATCATTAATTGTTCTGAACTGTTCCGCCACAAGGTAAACCTTGGACACATTTTATCTCTGCTAGCAATAAGTACAAGGTTCAAATATGAAATGCTTTTTTTCAACCAAACACTCCCAAGTCCCAAACAAGATAAGAACACATAAGGTTGGCAATAAGACAACAAAAACACCAGAAACCTACTAAAAAGGAAGAATTTCAAAATTGAAGGCAACAACTACAGATGTGTCTTATGTACAACTACAGATGCATCATTTTTCACATGCCCATTTGCCACTAAATGTTGGCAGGAAATTGGTCTCCAATGGCAACGTGGAATCCCTTTCTTCCAAATGCTCGAGGCTGCCAGACATGCTTTTGATGGCAACTTCTACATGGAAATATTTATTATAAGCAGCTTGGCAAATCTGGAAGCAAAGGAATGCTCTCATCTTTGAAAACAAGCATTCAGTGTCAATAATGTGGAAAAGAGACTTTTTGGTTGAATGCCACAACCCAAGCACATAGGATGAAGGATCCCTCAAACACCCTTTCTCAACTGGGTTAATTCCCTTTCTGTATAGCTTTTCTTGTCTATATAGCTCCTTCTTAGTCTGTGCACATTTCAAATTGTTACAGCCTAGCTCTTGCTTTTAAGTAGGTGAGTTGTATGTAACCTAACTCCTTTTTTTTTCTGGAATAAATTCTCACAGTGGGGGCCTCCCTCGCTGTGTTCTTGGTTCAAAAAAAAGACAACAAAAACACAGTCGGAATGCTAAGGCACAGTCGTGGAAAAAAAACTGTCAGAATGCAGAAAGGTCAATTGTGTGGTTGTCAGGATAATAATACCAAGATTTGTTTGATTTCCTTTACTTATAGAAAATGATAAGAACCACTCGATATGATTTTCATCTGGCTCTGCCAACTAGTAAGACCCATGGAAAGGATGTTCATCAAGGGCCACTGTTCTACTAAAAAGCAAGAATACCATACCTTTCTGAGCATTAGCAGAACCATAGTAATTGTGACTGTAACTGAATCACTGGACTTGCATTGCGGATCAAGAACATATATGGATCGCTCTGAATCAAAAGCAGGATCAATGAAGCCCGTAGTAAATCCTGGTATATCTGTACCCTAGAAATTATTTATATGTCAAAATAACGTTCTGCTTATTTTATTCTAGGAAAACATTCATAGAAGACTAGTGCTGTGATTTCAACTTACAAGCAGGCCACTGAATATGCTTGGTGTGATCGGAAAGATTTGAAAGTGGTGAGTCTGTGAACAGGTTCTGCATGATACCTGTCAAACAAAGAGGTAAAGTTGATTGTCTGAGGAACCTGGTTAATAAACTAAACCTCACAAGAGTATTCTCTTGTAAATGTCATAACGTTTACTTTTCATACTGAAACGCAGGTATCTTAAGAAAAGGTTATCTTACTTCCTACTGTGGGCCCAACATTTACTAGATTTGTGGGGAAGAAAAGGAGATGGTACAAATTACTTACTATTAGATAGAGTTCTGTTAGTTCCAGTGAAGGGTATACTTGCTGGGGCAGGATTGTGTCTTTCTACATGATGAATCAGGGAGGCCTGTGAAGAAAATAGAGGAATCTTGCACGGCGCGATACTCAGGGAGTGGTACTTGGACGAGAACAGGCCAATTTGGAGGATTTTGTATGGGGCAACTGGGAGCCTGGTCCGGTGTGGAGTACTGAATTCCACACACATTTTGGCAAGGGCCTGTGCCGTTGACATCAACACACTTGCAACCACATTTGAATTTTGGCTTATCCAGCAGATTATTGATGACTCTTTGAAGAACGCTTATTATGAGACAAAGGTATATGGGAACAATGATTAACCGAATGGTTCCCTTCCTATTACGTTTCTGCAATGCGATGAAACATGGGGCCATCATCTGTTAGCTTAAAACTCAACGCTAGTATATAATTAGGGAATATAGCGGATAGAATTTCAACATTCTACTTCATCATCATAAACATGGGAGCATCAGTCGGTATGTTATAAGCTTATATAGACCCAAAGCCAAAACCATCAGCAGAGTACAAAATACAGCATAGGTGACATCTACAGCTACTTTTGGTGTTTGATATCTACACGAACACAGGCGTCAAAGTGCCAATCCCCCAAATTCTACCTGTTCGGAGTAATAACGAATCACAATCAACATTGAGGTATGCTTTGATCTGGCACGAACTAGACCAATTCCCTCCAAATTTGCAGGTAAATCAGCTTATTCACTACTAGCATGAAGTGATTGGACCTGATCCTCATCATCCCGACTCAACTAAGACCTCAGCCAGTCACAAGGATGACCGACCAACAAATTCCAGATTCCAACAAGAGCAAATGCATAAATAATATTTGTGAAATTTGGTTCACAAAAAGAAGTATTTGCGAAACTTGGAGGGTAATTGAGTGTGCCCCTGAGAACCTCAAACCTTCCATTTATAGAAGCTCAGCCACATAAAAGTTATTTGTTTTTCCATTTATGGAGGAAGAATGACAAGTACTTCTGTGTATGGGGATAAGTGTTAATTTAACCTGCGACTAGTTGCAAACCGCAATTTGTGCAAAACAAAATAGGGTATCCAACTATCCATAGCATAGATGGTATGGTGACAATATGACTAAACATTTCCTAATAATTGCAATCCATCGACATCGCTTCCTCAGCAGTCAGCACTCAGCAGCAAGACAGCAGAAATTGAAACATGTATGCCCATTTTTGCAGTTGTGCAAGAGAACTTCCGTATGGAGCGACCTCAAATGAAACGCAAGGGAAGGAGAATGCCATAACGGTTGTCGGTTGGGGATCGAACCTGGAAGATGAGGTTCTTGCGCAGGAGGGCATTGGTCTGCGACGCGAAGGTCGGCGGTCTCGGCCCAGCCGCCGCCGTTGCCCGCGCCGGGGCCGAGCGCGGTTCCATGGCGCGGCGGCAGTTCTTGGTTTTTCGCGGCTGTTTCTTTCTCTGTCCGTGGAGTCAACGGAGAAGGAAGAGGAAGCAGAAAAACGAGCAACTATCATTAGCCGTTAAGATCGGAAGAGGGTTATTTATAGAGGCAACTGGCAACTGCAGTCTGCAGAGTAGGAGACGCAGATGCTGCTTCCCGCCACCGAGGAAAATAATTTTAGATTTTTTGTCAACTCTTTTGTGTGTTTTTTTTCCGAAACAACTCTGTCGTTCTTCTACTTACCAGGTGGACGGTATTGGTTGGGCAAAAGAATTGACATCTAACAGTCTTGGGCGATTGGGCGAGTGGACGGGGAAAGTGTTCCAGCAGACTTCGTTTACATTTTCTTTTTAAAAAAATTATTGAAACAACCTAATAATCCACCTAACTCTCTCAAATAAACAGATAATTTAGTCTCATCCAAAATTTCCTTAGCCCTATTTATCTTCATTTAAAACAAAATGCAAAATCCCTGCAATATAGTTTTTCTACTCAACTCAAACCTTCAATTCCACACAACATAGCTAGCTAACACTTTACATAACATGACCACTCCTCTCCAACCATCAATAAATGACCAATTGGATTAGGTCATCAACATAGTTGTGTCCTACAAATCTACTCTTTTTAATTAACCACTCTGCCCAGTCGGACTTGGACATCAATACGAGCCACTCGTGCACCAACACTAAACCTAGCGCTGAGACTTGAGAGCAATATCAGATGGTTAACGTTGTCTTGTGAATTATATAAGAACTTATAAAAATTGTAGGTGATATATGTAACAAATTGCAATCTAATGCCATTTTCAACTCAAGTTTTTATGAGGTTCTATTGTTTTAACAAGGTGTCATGTCAGCAAGTTAGATGGTATGCGATACCATTTATGAGAAGAGAGATTGTAACAATCGCATAGGATGAAACTTGCCGCACATAATTGCATACTATTTATGAAACCTGCCACTGAAATGGAAAATATCTAAAACACAAAGCGAGAGGGTTTCGTTTCATATCCACACATTTACTTGTATATACTTTCATTGGTCACTTGTGTAGAACATTTAAATGATACGCTAGCTCTTAAAATCTGAGATGAATTGATCGCAAAAAAATCTGAGATGAATTTTTGCATTGTGAGATCTAGTTTTATAATAAATTCAAATGTTGTTATTAGGTGACAGGGTTTTTTAGAAACTGCGATGAAACTGTGCATTTCATGAAATGGTCTAATAAGAGTTTTTTTAAAAAAGTTTGTTACAATTCCCCATTATTTTAGAGTGATTTAGTCTGACTTGAAGGCTACCACTACCAGTCAAGATGTCGTTACTTCGCCCGCAGCATTTTGCCCACAAGAACGGTTCTAACGCGCTAGCCCACGTCCAGAGACATCATCGTCACGCGCAACAAGCTCGTTTAAAAAAAAAAAAACACCACGCGCAACAAGAATAGATATCACCTTATACAGCTTAAAAATCAGTTAACTATTTAGATAGTCAACGTCATTACGTCGACCTTGACCACAGAAATAACAACCATATCATTCTTGTGTTGGCCACTAGTAGTCTCGCTCGGCCTCGCAGGGTAAACGACGACAGGGCAAAGATAGGTGAACGTGACATCAACACGACACCACAGTACACACATCCATCTGTATTGACGGTATATGTGCCTCGTCTGAAGATTCTGACGGTTCTTACAGCTAGGGCGTGGCGAGGCTGGTTTGTCCAAGACCGTACTTATCCGGAAATTTCCACTTACGTAAGCTGTACGCGGTTCGTTGATTTCTGGACTTTCTTTTTTCCAACAATTTTGCTAGCTGTTCACGTGCAGCAGTATAGAATTTCCGGCTGCATTTTTTTATTTGATATTCCAATATAACATGTTTTCCAAGACCATCGCAAAATTAGATATTTGATATTCCAATAACTAATAATAATACAAAATTGCTTCTTGTCTTACCGATCCAATAAGTAAAACAACATATTTCCCATGTTACTCCCCCTTCTAAATTATGAGTTATTCTAATTTTTTTAAAGAGTTAAATCATTTTATGTGATCAAAATTATAGAGGGAATTACACATGTTTATGGCATCGAGTAGATGTATTATGGAAATATATTTAATGAAGAAAAAATTGGTACTTACTCTGTTTCAAATTATAAGTCATTCCAACTTTTTAAAGAGTGAAACTATTTTATGTTTGACAAAAAAATATAGATTGAATATTAAAGATTTATAGCCCCACATAGATGTATTATGAGAATATATTTAATGAAGAAACTAATTGTACTTATTTAGTATCATGAATGTTAGTACTTTGTTGTATAAATCTACTTAGTCAAACTTTGAGATGCTTTGACTCTCCAAAAAAATTGAAATAACTTATAATTTGAAAGGGAGGAAATATTTGATATTATGAATGTTAGTATTTTGTTGTGTAAATTTGGTCGAACTTTGAGATGTTTTGACTCTCTAAACAAGTTGAAATGACTTGATAATTTCAAACAAAGGGAGCAATAAAGATCAAGTGACATCTAAGTGTCTCCTTCCCATAATAATTCGACAAAAAAAAGGTTTCCGGGAAGGGATTAGCATGGCTAGCTACTACAGATACTTCGTGATGAAAGAGATGATCGAAGTACTCCATGAAACAGGCAAACAGCTCTAGCAAGCGACCCCGGCCGGACGAGACCAGTCAATCAACACCCTGATGATTGGTGGTTAAAGAATTGATTGCCGCTATTAAAACCGATCGAGGCTGGCCTTGGGGCGAAGCAACCAATCGAGCGTTTACGTGGGAAAGGGATTCTCGTTTTGGCGTCTCTTCTATTGATATAAAAGTCAACACGGTGACCGCATGATCCCGCGGATTTGCTTTTGTCCACTCTGACTCGCAAGATACTGATAGATACAGGTATTCAAAAGGTTATCCCTTTGACTTTGACCTCAGCTCGCGGAAATTTCATTTCGGAACTATTAACGTGCGCACGCAGCTTGATTCAAACGGCGAGCAGCGTAGCACTAGAGCGCATGTCGCGTCACGCCGCCTCCTGTGATCCCGAGCAAATCTCATCACATGGTGCGACCAGCATCAATCGCACGGGAAACGGAGTAGGATTCTTCCGGTGGGAGATAGATGGAGCGCCGATTCTTCCCAACGTAGTCATTGATCGAAAGAGCGTTGTTTTTTTTTTTTAATTTTTCCTTGTGCCTGTTTAGTTGTGCAACTAGAAACTCTGGCGCGGCTTTGCCGCGCCCTGCTAAGAATTTGGCCAGTGTTGCCAATGCCGTATTATAGATAGTTTTTAGCATAATTTGAAGTGGATCTTCTTTGTAGCATGCATTATACTATATCTAGTATCTGTTATTTTCATTGGAAGATGCAATTCAAGAGACTATCTTATATACTCAAAGCAGATTGGGAAATTAAAGATGAATTTTAGAGTACGATCCACATACAAATCCTTTGTATACTTTGGTACAACAATAATTCTCATCAGCAATTATGATCAAAGAGAGGACACATTATGTAGTCAAGTTCATGAACCACTATATATTGAAGTATAATAGCACCCGACTATCTAATGTCAATGTGTCGGGCTAACCTACATGTTAATGATAGAGAGCAATGCGTTAGAGGATCTGTGTCCTTGGCACTGGCAATACTAATTCATCAGCAGCAACCAGAATAGACAGTGGAATGCAAAGCATATAAACTGCAAGTCTGAATCCAAAGAACACAAATTTTATATGGCAAGCCCCATGCTTAACGGCCCTTCATGTCTCTTTAGGTACATTTTGCCTTCTTGTTTAATCTGATTGAGATAAAGCCATGTATAATCAGTCTGTCAACCTATATGAAGGTAGATAAGTAGAAACTGGCTAGAATCATGACTATCAACATTCAAACATACAAGTAGTTCAATTTATTGAAGAGAGCATTATAGATTTACTGATAATGTTGAATTTGTCGGTTTTAAAATTCCATTATGGGTGCATGGATAAATGGCTCTGTGCTTACCATAATTACATGAAAAGGTGGCAATACGTTAGATAAATTTTAACTTTTGAGTTTATTGAAGTAGATACTAAAAACCTAAAACAAAACTATTATAAAGTTAGTAGCATTTGTAATGCATTTTTTATATTTGGCAACAGTGAGTACTATTTGAGTTTGAGTAATACAAAGTGGCCGCTTGCTAGTAGGCATCAGAATTTGAAGTATTGTTTTCCCTCTGAACATGTCATATTGGCATATAGGCATGCCATGGTTAAACATGTCATATAATCTTATTTTTTAAAAGCTTATGTGCTAGAAAGTTGTTCATAAGTATAAAACAATGTAACTTTAATATAAAAGTTGAATATGTCAGTGTGATCATCATTATAATAAATTGTAGAACAGAGTGCTCATATAGGATAGTAGATGGAAAATTAAAGTTAGGTGTTTTTGTGCGGAAAAAGTCCAAATTACTCCCCTCAACTATAAGCAAAGTCCACATAACCCCCTAAACTAATTTTTGGTTTATTTTACTCCCTAAATTATGTCATTTGGCTTATTTTACCCCCTAATGTAATTTGTCTTTTATATTTTTCCATGTAGAAGTGTCATATTACGTTCAATTTTTGGGAGACGATAGTAGACATCATAATGCATGATAGAAAAATATAAAATGATTTTTTGTCATTATTTTGATGGAGGTAAGATATTTAATATTAATTAATCCTTAGGACACGACATTATACAAAACTAATGACAAAAACTTCATAACACATTTTCCTGACATACATTGTGATGTTCACTACAATCATACAAAATTTTAAATTGAAATTCAATTTGTGCATGGAGAAATAAAAAAGACAAATTGTATTAGGGGGTAGAATACACCAAGTGACATAGTTTAGGGGGTAAAATGAACCAAAAAAATAGTTTAGAGGTTATGTAGACTTTGCTTATAGTTGAGGGGAGTAATAAGGACTTTTTCCTTGTTGTGCTGAACAGCAGTATCCATCCCATGGCATTCAGCCTATCTCAGGTTCCATACATGATAATATGCAAAAGTATAAAGCACATTTGACTAAACAGAAAATATCTAATTGATACCCTTTTTAGGATGCGATTACTGTAATGTTGTTTGTGAAGTAGTGCAGTATGCAGGGCTCTGTAATGCTAAAATCGGCAGACATTATAGTGGATTGTCTAAAGAAAATTGTCTAAAGACAAATTCAGTTCAGTATCCCATAAATGAATGAAGCAGATACTTATAACTGAAATGGTAACATGTCGTAGAGGCTACAGACCAATACTTTCTTCCATTCTAGTTGAATGCTATATAATTCAATACTGACAGGACTACAGAAGCATTCCACCAAACATCTGGCGTGCACGACCCCAAAACGACATATGAGAAACATCAAAATTAAAGTACTCAATTTCAATGCATTCGAGCCACACCTCTCATTTAAAGCACATCAGGGATTTGAGAATCTTTAGCGATTGAATCTTGTATCACTTGTTTGGGACTTTGGGCGTGGCGCTCTGCTCTGCTTTCCTCCTTATTGTTATCCCCTAGATATCTCACACCGATGTGGCAAACTGCAATCCGTCGCCCACCTAGCACCCCTGACAGGGAGCCGGAAATCTCAGGAGGGAGGAGAGGGATCAACAGGAAAGCAGAGCACACCAGCGGGCGGCGGATAGCATGCTCGTGACTGCCGTGGCGAAGAAGGGGGATTGCACCGCCTGCCAAATGCAAATGGCACCACGAGAAGTCTACGCCACGCCGCCACGTGAAGTCTCGAGAAGACAGAAGATAGCCGAGGGATTGCCTTTGTTTTTTGCCCGGGGCCGTTCCTGCTTGATCCGACGACCGAGCTTTTATTGCCGACGTGGCTCAATGTCAGCCCGAGGGCTATGGTGCTGATTTCGTTAGTAAGAGATTTGCATAAAAGTTTTCATACTAAAAGCGTGTTCCGTGTAAATTTTTCACCAACTAACAGACCTTAGTTTGCAGAAAAGTTGGCGTCTTTTCTTATCTAAAAAATTATTCAACATATTATATTTTGTTATGCCTTACTTTATCGATAAAAGTACGTAAAAATGACTTAAATATGTTTGCATGATTTTTTAAATAAGACAAGCTATCAAACTTAAGATAAGAATGTAAAATAAACTATAATTTAGAATGGAGGGAGTATGATAGTAATAATAACTATGATATAAAATCGACGTAAAGGATTAGTTTTTTTTAAGAACACCTAGGCTTTGTTTAGATAGGGGAGGGAAAAAGTATTTTTTTATTAAGATGCGTGCTATGTGAGAGGGATGAATAGGAGATGTGGAAAAGGAATTTTCTAGAAAGCGTGTTATGTGAGGAGGATGAATAGGAACTAAAAAGTACTTTTTTTTCCACTGAACATAGCCCTAAGGCCATTCCCCAACCCAATAACTAGGATGATGTCCATAGAATTAAATGAGCTGCCATATAGGATAAAAGATGATGTGGCAAAAAAATAAATGAAGAAAGAGGAAGGAACTGGGTCTTGCATGAGACATGGTTTCTACCCACCATCCAAGACATAATGAGAGGTGAGCAATATTAAATTCAAGTCTTGCTTAGTGGTGTTTGCATTAGAAGGATAGTGTCTAGTGCTAGTTTTTTTTGTTGATGTGGATCTTATGGATACTATAACTAGTGTCTTGGATGGGAATAGCCTAAGGCTTCGTTTGGATGTAGATATTGGAGGGTGTGATATTGAATTGGCTTAGAATACCAATGCTGAGGAGAATTAAAAATGACGCCAAATAACAATGCCACTGTTTAGATGTGCAAGTAATTGATAGCTAGAATCAAAGAAAATAACCAATTCCAATTCATGTTTGGATGTACAAAGGTGGAATTATTGAGGGTTGTCTACAGTGGTGTAAATGCATTGCAAAATATAGTTCGCAACACACATATTTATTTGACGATAATATATATTACTTTGCACTTTAAATACATAAGAATATTAAAAAATAATAGTAGATACTGCAATAATATGATAAAACATGAAAAAATTGATGACAACCCATAAATTAAGGAAAAAGTCTATTTTTAGCCATCCAACTCTTGCTTCAGTTTGGTTTTAGCCATCGAACTCCAAAACCAGATATTTTTGGCCATCCAACTGTTAAAACCGTTCAAATTTGACCATCGGGCTGTTTTGATGAGTGGTTTTAACTTTTTTATTTACAATTTAGTCCCTAGATATTAAAATGATTATTACTTTTTGCCCGTACCTCCGATTTAGGTGGTTCTTACGGTCATGTGTTCCTAACGGCAAGCATTATCTTTTAAAATGATATTTATATTATTTTGTCACTATTTGTTATATTATTTTTGTCATTGTGTAGAAAAAACAATATAAGAAAAATTAAACAAACAATTATAAAATAATATAATCAATATTTGAAAACGTAAAGCCCATCATTACGAACGCATGACCACTAGAATAACTTAAATCGAAGATGCAAGAAAAAAATAGTAATCATTTTAACATCCAAGGACTAAAAAGCACTAAATTATTCCTTTTTAATCATTGGATCTTAAAATGATTATTTAGTTTTTTCTCCTATCTCTGATTTAAGAGATTCTAGTGGCCATGCATTCATAACGATGAACTTTATCTGCTAAAATGTTGATTATATTATTTTATAATTGTTTGTTTTACTTTTTTATATTATCGTTTCTACATAAGGACAAAAAATAATATAACAAATAGTGATAAAATAGTATAAAAGATCACTTTAAAATATAGTGTTCACCGTTAGAAACACATGACCACAAGAATCACCTAAATCGGAGGTATGAGCAAAAAGTAATAATCATTTTAAGATCTAAGGACTAAATTGTAAATAAAAAAGTTAAAATCACTCATCAAACAGCCCAATAGCCAAACTTGAACGGTTTTGGTAGTTGGATGACCAAAAATACCCGATTTTGGAGTTCGATGGCCAAAATCAAACTGAGGCAAGAGTTGGATGGTCAAAAATGAACTTTTTCCATAAATTAATGTTAACAACAAAACTAAATACCAACCAAACTAAATAACAAGCATGAGGTTAATCTACAGTTTGTGTCCATGTAAATTGAAGGCTTCCAATCGAATCTATGCAACGCGCTGATGTCGCATTGCAAGCCTGCTCATGTAGGCATGTAGCCCTTTGCAGCGCAGCCACGGGGTGAGTTCTGTACTGCAGGTCGATGCGGCAGTTGTTGGGCACCACAGGCAGAATGCGAATGCCGTGACAGTGACGCCGAGGCACTCCTGGAGGTGGTCTACAAGGCTGCAGGACTCCACGAGCGTGAGCCCAGCGATGGCGTCCCCGAGCTCTAGGATCTTGGGGACTCGGTGGTGGTGGACGCGACAGCCATGGTGCGGCGGCCCCAGCGCAGACGACGACGGAGGACCTCAGGAGCGAGGCGGCGGAGGATGGGGAGAGCGCACGGGGACACATACGACGGGGAAGAGCAGCACACGGGGACCCATGGCAACGGAGAAGAGCAGAGCACGGGGCACAGGGCGGCCGGCAGCACAGGTGGCCTCCATCGTCGCCTGTCTCCTGCCCATCGCCCCTCTTCCTGCCTGCAGCTGCGGGATTTTTTCGGAGGAGAAAGAAAGTTGAAGGGTTACTGAGGGAGGGCTCGATTCCGGGCAATACAGAGCCTTCCGGGTCTGAATCGCGGGTGGGCTCGTCCAACGGTGGGAATGCCGTGGGGCATTGGAGCCCAATTCCGTTTCTCGATATCTAAACCATCCAAACAGCTGCGTTTAGGTCCTCACCAATGCCAATTCACAATTCCACCACTCAATATCAACTTCCAAACGGGGTGTAAACGATTAGCTGCTAGCCATTACATGGGCAGAAGGGAACCGACTTGGTCATTTGGGCCAAAGTACAAACTGTGAGGATTCGCTGCTACCCATTTCATCAGTTTCATTGTGTCACGTAGTGTCCATTACCTACTCAAATGGGCTCACAATCACGGCCCATCTCAAACATTCTCCGTCGGGCCGAGCCTTACTGAGATGCTGGTCCACAAATAAAAGTGGGCCCTTAACCACGAGGACGGGCCCACGGCACCTTAAACCCTCTCGTGCTGCCTCACCAGTCGCCAACGACCTTCCTAATAAACGCCATTTACCCACACGTTCTGTCTGGTACTCCACTGTCCACTCCCCTTTCCGATTCGAATTTCCAAGGGCGTGTTTAGTTGAGGTTGGTAAAAAGTACTTTTTTTCTGGAATACGTGTTATGTGAGGGAGATGAATAGGAAAGGTAAAAAAGGAATTTTTGGGGATGCGTGTTCTGTGAGGGAGATGAATAGGAAGTAAAAAGGATTTTACGAACTAAACAGGCCCCAAACTCCGCCCCCGACCGAGTCCCCGACGCGACGCCCTCGCCAAGCCAACGGTCAGGCGGCCAGCTGCCCCTCTCCCCCTCTTTTCCCGCCCCGCGCCTCGCGATTCAAACGGCGCCCGCGCGGATGGTGGGCGGGCCCCGCCCGCCTCCCCCCGCTCCCCGTCCCTCTCAAACGGCAACCCACGCCTCGGCTGCGACCCTCGCTCACTGACAGGCGGACGCGCAAACCAGCGGGGCCCACGAGTCGGCGTGACAGCTTGCCTGCGTGGGCCCCGCGGGTACGAGCGCCAGACGTGCGAGGCCGAGGGCGCCGTTATTTATACGCTCTTCTTCTTCCCACCCACGACGAAAATACGGAAACAAAATCCTCGAAGCCCCGAACCCAAGCCCCTTTCTCTCGAAGGTTCCATTCCGTCTCGCGTCGCCGGTTTCCTCGTCTCCAGTGGTGGTCGAGCCCGAGCGCGCGGCGGCGGTTTCGATTTCGAGTGCGAATGGCCACTCCCGGTGATCAGTCGGCGGCTGCCTCCGGTACGGGGGGATTCGTGTCTTTCGTATTTGGTACCCATGGATTTTGAGGCGAAATGCGTGTATGTCGATCGATGGTGATTTTGTTTTGTCTTCCGTATATATAGGATCTGCGGCGAGGGCGTCCAAGCTGCGCTACCCGCTGCGGTCGGCGAGCAGGGGGAAGGCGGCCGCGTCCCCAGCGACGGATGCGCCTCCAACCATCTCCGGTCCGCGAAGGTGGTATTTCCCCCGTTTTTCACGTCTCACGGTGGGGGCAGTCAGATTAATTTGTCCGCGGACATATGATTCTTATGTGTGCGGTTTAAATCTGGTGATGTAGTTTGGAACTAGTAATAATTCTGTTGTGCAGGAGCAGGACTGACGTGCCTATTTTTAAGCCACTTTGTTTCGTGCAACGGTTATTGAGACGACACTGTTTATCTTCAGTTTTTCTCACGACCGGAAAGAATATCTCTAAGTGCTGCAGTTGTGCTCGTAACACTATTCATTAGCGCTCAAATAGTGGTTGAAAGCTCAGCATCTTGTTTTGCAGCACTTTACTATGTTTTCAGAAAGCGAAGGGGGATCATGCTAGTTTTAGAAAGCAACTGAGAATCTTGTTAACCAGAATGTTACTCAATATAATAGTAATGATGCATTTGTTGACATGTGAAAGGATGTAGGTGTGATTCTTGTTCTGGAATGTTATGGAGTAAAATCAACTTTGGTAATATGTCAGCAGTAAAGCAGACCTGCTCCCTATGACTGGTTACTTAAAGAACTAAAATCTGAGTTAAAAAGAGACAGGTCTATTTCTTGGACAAATGTCGTGTTACAGTCCCACTTGCCATAATGTATAGATGGCCAACGGGCCAGCCCGGTCCGGCCCGGCCCGGGCCCGCCAAAGCACGGCCCATAGCTTGTCGGGCCGGCCCGGCACGCCGTGCTCACCGGGCCGTGCCTTAACAGGCCTCGTGCCTAGGCAACAGCCCAGGCACGGCACTATGGGCCGCTTTACGGGCCGTGCTGGCCCGACGAGCCCGGCCAATTATTCGGGCCGTGCCAGCCCATAGCCCGCCATATAAAAACTAGGCAAGCTTTTCAAAGTTGTATTTGAATTTTTGAATCAAACATGTACAGAATAAATGAATCACAATCTATGGGAGCAATTGAATAAAACCAGAATGAGCTGTGTGCAATGCTGCCTCATTAAAAACCTTTCTAGGTAAAACTCACCCTTGTGAGAAACCCTAGAAAGGAAAAAAGAGTGCAGCACAGCTGTTAATTAAGTCTTTTAACAAATATTCAAAGGTCTCAAGTCTACAAGTCCACATATTACATATAATTTAACTAACACTCTCAGCTCCCACTAATAGTCTAGGTACCAGCATCAGCAGATGCATTTGCATCTAGAAAGAGGTTCTTGAAGGATTCTTCCAACTCTTTGTTCTCAACATCATGTTGTAATCTTCTGTCCGCCAACTCCCAATCCTTCAAGCAAGTCAGCATCTCTATATGTTCAGGCAGCAAGCGTCGTCGTCGTTCTTCAATTGTCCTTCCTGTCAAACTGAAACAAGATTCTGAAGAAACAGTTGAGACAGGAACTGCCATAATATCTTTAGCCATTATAGATAGGACTGGATAGGTTAGTTTGTGGTCACGCCACCAGAGAAGGATATCAAAATCATCCTCATATGAAGTGACATTGTCACTGTCCAGATAGGCAGTGAGCTCACAAACACCACCAGAAAGAGAAGATGAAGATGGGGTAGAGGTAGGGGAAGGAGAAGGACCAACAACACCAGATCCAGGGCCTCCAAATATTCTTCCCCATGCCTGCTTCCTCTTACCAGTATGGCTTGCAGGAGTTGTTGCAGCCCTTTGAGACCTAGCTGCACCAAACTTTCTCTCATATTTGTTAAACAACTTGTGAAGTTCAGATTTGACATCAGTATAATATGTAGAGTACTCACAGCTAGTGGTCTCAGTTAGTATTTTCAGAGCATTATATAAACCTCTCATTTTAGCTCTAGGATCAAGAATGAATGCAAAAGAATATAACAGAGGTATCTCCTGCCAGTATTTCAGAAATTTAAGTTTCATAGGATACACAACAGTCATTAAATTTTGATCTTTTTCACTTTCATGCAAATGAGAAGCAATCTCTAGAATATGGTGCATGATAAGTGGACTAGTTGGATAGTAAACACCAGAGAGAACCACAGTTGAGTCATAAAACAGTTTTAGAAAGTCCAATATCTTATCAGCAATGTACCAATGCCTTTGAGACAACAGTTGTGAGCCATAGTTGGAATTAATGAACACAGAAAAAGCATTCTGATATGGAATTAAGTGTTTAAGCATAAGATATGTAGAATTCCATTTAACATCCATATCCAAACCAAATTTTCTAGGGGTAACATTCTGAGCAATGCAATAGTTCTTAAACATAGCAATTCTTTGATTAGAGGAATTTAAGAAGTTGATAGCAGTTCTAAAATCTTCTAGATAAGGCTTGAACCTCTTTAAACCAGATTTCACAATCAAATTAATTATATGGCAAGCACAACGTTGATGAATAAGACCATACTTACGCCTTGAAGGCATTACAGGCTCAGGTGAAGGATCAGGACCCAAATAACCAGCAAACATAGGTATCAAAGTATCCATAGCCTTAGCATTAGATGAAGCATTGTCTAAAGTTATAGAAAAAACCTTGTCAATCAAACCAAATTCCTCAACCACACAAGCAATTCTTTCAGCAATATTTTCACCAGAATGTTTCACTTCAATCAACCTAAAACCAATTACCCTTTTTTGTAATTCCCAATCATCAGTCACAAAATGAGCTACTACACTTATGTAGTCCTCTTTTGCATTACCAGACCAGATGTCTGATGTCAGAGCAACAGAAGAGGCAACAGACAATATAGAATTCTTGAGCATATTAACACGTTCAGTGAACAACTTACTAAGATCTCTAGTGGTGCTTTGTCTAGATACCTTAGAAAACATTGGGTTATGAGCACGTTTAATGTACTCCTCCCATGCCTGAGTTTCACCAATGCTTAAAGGCAAATCAAGCCTAGCAATCAAGCGGCACAATTCTGACCTAGCAACATCAGGATTATATTCCCAGTTCTGCAAACTACCATCAGGATTTAAAGCAAGTCTACTCTGAACCATAGCAGCATGGTTAGCCTTTTGCCTACAAGATTTTTGGTGCCTTTTCAAGTGACCAGTGCCAGCACTGGATCTAGCAGACAAAGTGTGCTTGCACATTTTACATCTAGCTTTAGTGCAAACCTTAACACCATTCTCAGTCTCAAAAATCTCATCAAAATCAGTCCACACAGAGGATTTACGCTTACCAGTACCATTACCAGTAGCAATGGATGGAGAAGAACCATTGGAGTCGAGCGTGGTCCCCGTCGGTGTCGGCTCAGCACCACCGTCGCCGTCCAGATTGATCGGAGACGGAGCAGATCCATCTCCAAGGTCAATACCGAACAACGCAGCAGCATCCTCGCGGATGTCGTCGTCGTTCTCGCCCTCAGGGCCCAGGCCTGGTGGAGACGCATCGTCTCGAGCCATGGCCTCTCCTCCAGCCCGGTTCCTCGACGGTGCGAGTGGCCGCCCAGCTCGTTCTAGGCCACAGCTAGAAGACGAAGCATCGGCTACCGACCTGCAAAACAGAGACAGAGAGACACGGTCACACGGATCAGTACCGGTTAGGGTTAGGGTTAGGGTTAGTACTAGGGTTAGGGTTAGGGTTCGGTTACCTGCGCAACCGGAGCCCGGTGCCGGAGCAGACGAGGTCGATTAGCAACGACAACGAGCGGCGGAGCCGCGGAGGAGGGACGGACGGGGACACAAACTCACATCTCAGGCAAGAGCAAAACAACTAAACCAAATCGAGGGAGAGGGAGAGGAGAGGGAGAGAGGGAGAGGAGCGGTCGAGGGACACAGGAGCACAAGCACCAGTCGAGGACTCGAGCTGAGCCAGAGATCCTCAGCGCCGCCGCGGCGGGACAAGAGGAGCAGCCAGTTGTCTAGGCGGCGGGCGGAGAGCTTGTCGAGCCAGATGTGGAAGCGGCGGACGCGGCCGGAGCAGCGGGGGAGGACGCGGCCGGCTGTCGATGTCGACGAAGGGGAGAGACTCCCAGCGGCGGCGCGGTGCGACTGGGAGGATTAGGGAATTTAGGGTTCGGGGGGGGAGGGAGGGCTGCGGCCGGCGCTCGTATACGGGGGCGGCGGGGGCTGGCAGGCCGGGGGGAGCTGCTGGGCCGGGGCGCGTATACGGGGGGGGGGATATTGCTGCTGGGCCGGCGCTCGTATACGGGGGGGGGGGGAGGGGGCTGGCAGGCCTACGGGCCCTTGTCGGGCCGCCCCCTAATCGCCGTGCCGGGCCGTGCTAGCCCGCGTGCCTGGGGTCTGGCCCAAGCACGGCCTGCTATGCCGTGCCGGGCTAGCACGGGCCCGAAGGCCATCGTGCCGGGCCGAGCTCGGACCGGGCCAAAATCGCGGGCTTCGGGTCGGGTCGTCGGGCCTCGGGCTGCATGGACATCTATACCATAATGTACTTTTGCCCATCTGTGAGCTCAACTGTCTGCACTAATACTGAATGGCTATGAGCTAATTTGGAAAATGTTAATACTTTGCAAGCCTTAGTTTTTTAATGTAGTGCTACTTTAGGTATCGTAGGTCCTAGTAGTCTCACATTGATTGGTTCTTCAGCTCTAATTAGGCTGAGCTATCAATATTTGAAACAGTTTCTGTGAAGACTGTTGGTCAGTTTTCAAGAGGGTAGATGTGCAGAACATCGCTTCAAAACTAAGCATCGAATTGTTTGGTGTAGTGTCAATCTACCTACAATTGTCTAGAATTTTTGCTGCACACCTCTCAACTTACAAATTGGCATGTATATGTACTAGCATTGCTTAACAAATCATCTTTATCCGATTCCTTAAATAGGCCAAAACCATCTTCAGATGTCAGCAAGAGCATGTGTCTTGACCTTTCAGTGAAGGATAAATCAGCCAAACCTCCACGGAGGCACTCAATACAAACTAAACCAGGAGCTAGCCCAAGGCCAACTCCTTCTGGAATTGTGACTCCAGTGTCTGGGGTTCGATCAAGGAGATCGGACAGCCAGGGGATGTTTGATACTCCCACATCAGAAGTGTCCATGTCCACAACAAGGCGCAAGTTCAGCACTCTATCCTCAATTTCATACTGGATGACCCAGATCAGGGTGGCAGAGGCTGCTTCCAAACACTCAGTTTCTTTGGCTTTCTTTAAGCTTGCTCTTGAGTCAGAATGTGAGGTAAGCATTTCTTCTTCGCTTGTTTTTTTATCAGATAAGCTTTTGTATATATTTTTATCATATAAGATTTTATATAGATTATAATAGAATCGATGTGTATTGCTTTTTTACAGCCTTTGGACCGGATGAGGGAAGAACTAAAGGCCTATGTAGCACGGCATGGTCTGGCGACAGAGTTGGAGGACCCAGTGAAGGAAGTTCTTCAGGTTTATGATATTGTGGAGGATTTTGAGAAGCTGAAGATCTCTGCAGAGCCCTCACAGCAACCAAAAAGGTCTGACAAGGCTGCTCGTACTGCCACCAATGTATCACCTAATGGTAACCTGAAGCCAAGGTCACTAAACTCTGAGGCAAATGAAAATAAGGAAGCAGGAAAGAAAGATAACATTCAGAAGGTGAAGCCTGATGCAAGGGTCAGAGGCTCCTATAACAGGAATCCAGCCAAAAACACCACTGCAAAGGAAGTGGTTGCCAAGACCGCTGGTAAGAAAACCAAGAAACAGGCCAAGGGTCAACAGGAAGTTAGCAATGGAGAGAGCGAGGCTCTGGCCGTTGGTCAAGATCAAGATCCTGGTAAATGTCTGTGTGATACAAGTGTGACATTTGTGCATTACTGCATCTGCTAACTGTCTATTTGCTTTGCAGCTGATGTGGTGAAGGAGATTACACATGAAGATAAAGAGAACATGGTAAATATGGCTACCATCTGAGATAATTTTGTAGGACAGGAGCAGGCTGTTTTTTGGGTCGTGCTAATAGATTTTGTTTGGTTGTAGGGGGAAACTGAAATGGCCATGGATGCTGGAATTCCCCAAGAAGCCTAGAACAGCCCGACCAACTTCAGATTCAATCTTTTTTTTATCGCTGAAGATGAAGTATTAGCGTGTGGTTGCTTGTTTCGGTTTCGTTTGTTAATATGTTACCCAAGCTTGTCTCTGATTGCCGAACCGTATCTTGGAGAGTGCATTTTGTTTCGATGGGTGGTTGATTGCTTTTATTCCTTTATCAAGTTTGCTGGTTTGCATGTAATAGCCACATCTGAATATAGTGGAATTTATTTATTGGTGTGATTCTTCCCCGACAGTAACTCCCTGGTGCCTTCGTCCTGTTTATGGGTTATTCTGATCGTTCAGTTCAGGGTATATGATTCCTCAATTGCATGCTTGAATTCCACCCACGTGTGTCCACGTTCCATGCTGTATTGCTGTACCGGGGCATTGGTCTTGTACTGTGTGATCATGTGGGTTTTCTTGGATCTTCCACAGAATCCAGGGCAGAGCACGCAAGGTGTTGGTTCTGATTACGTTAATGAGACGCATTTTGCCATGTGCATAAGGAATGGGGGGTTAGACCTCGGAGTCCTAAATCACCATCACGCTTGATCTATCCTTTTGTTCGCACCTGTACTGTATGCTTTCATACTTTTTTGGGGAGCGTAGTCTAAATATTTGAATCGGTCTCCATGGCTGGAAGATGCTGACGTGATTGAGGCGTGTCAACAGCACCAGATCAGATACTGGAAACATGGCTTGTGGGCCGTGGCCAGAACCTCATGCGAGGCCAAACGTGCACACCGTGATCGGTTGCGACGTCAGGGTCCAGCGTGGGGTGTGCACCTACCAGAGAATGGACTGGTGAAATTGAGAGGCGGTGCATTATAGGTACACGCACAGGAAGTCAGGAACTACAAAAATCCAAGGGCAGTGTGAGATCCTGCCAAACGGAAAAGGAGGTCACAACGAAAACTGGTGCCCAAATGACGTTTTGGTGACAGTGGGCCGGCCGCGTGCAAACAGATGGCCCCGATCAATGCTCCGGAAACGAACAAGGGAAGTTTGGTGGAGAGCATGCTGCTGAACTCTGAAAATATCAGCTGGCCACTGGATTACTGGAACAACAGGCCAGGCTTGTGCCAGGTGATTTCCTGCTACGGTTGTGCGGAGTTTGCACCACGTCGGCGCGCACCCTGTTTTTCGCCTGAGTTTTCCGCTCGCTGTTAAACCATCCACAGGTGCATGACAACAACATGAACAGCCGGCATGATTGGTTGCAGACAGCCAGAAAGGCGTCGGTGTCATTAACTAAATGAATGCAGGTGGATTTAAGGATCTGATACCACTCACAGCGAAATATCAGCGTCAGCGTTACGTCGATCGATCTGAATGAATGGCTGAATGATTCGGCGCAAGCCGAGCGACATTTGGAACCGCTCTCCTGGGTGGCTGGCGCTCCGGTTGATGGAGAGTGGCATCGATCGATCCACTAGTGCCAGTGGGGAACCGAATTATGAGCTCGAGGAGCAGACGAGAGGAACAGGCCATGCAGATGAGGCTCGATCGCCGTACCAACTAAAGCTACAGGCAACTGGCCATGGCATTATGCATGTCATACGTGTAGCGATTAGTGAAGCGATCGAGCTCGCCCTGTACGGCGAGATCTGGAGCGCGGGCTCCACGGCGGCACGAGACGAGACTCGAGAGGCCAGCCGGGGGGCATCCGATGGATTGGCGCGGGGCGACACGTCGGCCGTCGCCGGCGACACGAGAACAAGAGGGTTTCGCGCATCCCCCCCTCCCCCGCTCTCTCTCTCTCTCTCTCTCCAGTCTGAAGTCTCCATGGATCGGAACGGACCACAAGAGGTAAGCCCACAAATTCGAGGTCGAATTGGATGGATCGCGCTCGGTTGCCAAAGTGTACACTAGTGGCTATCACGTTCGTCTCACTCCTGTTTCCAGTAAAATTTTGTAGAGATGGACCTCTTTCGCTCAATGACCTCTTCAGCGCTTGGAATTTATGGGTCCAAATTGCACGTGTCACGGAAATGGGGTATAGAGTGGGTCATGACAACAGAATCCACTAGGTTTAACTTCTCTGACCCGCCACTAATTGGGACTGTGATCGAAACTAGTATGCCTGATATCTTCATCGTGAAAGTGGAAGTAAGAACAAGAGGTCCACTGTTGAATGAGTTAGCTTTACCCACCATAATGTTTTTTTTTCTAAAAAAGAAAAGAAACTCTGTTAGTGGCAACACTTTGAAGCCAGCAAAATGATATGTTAGTTGCAGATGATATATAGTGGACACAGGAAATCCTAGTTGACCAACATGATCTCCAACTAAACATGGCATTCTACCTTTTTTTTTTGCATCAGTTACACTCCCTCTCGTACTACATAGTATAACATAGAAAATGACGCCCGCATTATTAAATCTATATTCCTTTTGGAGATCCAATGTCTGCAATGCCCTAAAAATAAAATCTCTTTAATTAAGCTTGTCTCAAAATTACTTGTACTAAACAGTTCATTTTGGATCAAAGTTAGCCAACTGATTTCACTCCGGTTCGGCTCGGTAGACTCGCCTCAAAAATTAGGAAGCATATGATAGAGGGGATTGTGATAAATAGAAATAAAACATGCTTTGCTATACCTAAGGTCCAGCCTAGTGGTTAGGGACCGGCGCATGGTCGCACCAACCCAGGTTTAATTCCTCACAGAAGCGAATTTATGGGTTGGTTTTTTTAAAAAAATCTCTTCGCCGGAGGTTTTTCTAGACTCGGAGGAGGTCTCCCTTCTCCATGAAAAACCCCTAGGGCTCTTATGCCCGCTGGGTCTATTTTTTTTTTAAAAAAAACAGGCTTTGCTATGAATAAAGAATCATGGAGCTAGCCCTGCTTCCATGCCCTAAAATCTAAATTACTGTCCGGTCGCAGCAGTGTAATCGTCCTTCAATGCGGCCACATACTCTGGAAACCTCCAGAGCACTTGCAGCGCAGGGAAATTCAGAATGTGAGGACTAGTGGTGGTCACCCTGAGATGATGAGTGATTGACAACCATCGTGTGTGATGTGCTCTTGGCTTTGATGTGCAGGTGTAGGGTGCGACGTGGCGGTCGACGGTGCGTGGTGAAGGTCAGTCGCAAAAGGTCATGCCGATGGACCGTGGTGAAGGCTGAGCGTGAGTAGGCTTGGGCCATGGAGGACAAGCAAAAGGTTCAGGCCGAAGGACCGAGATGGTGAAGGATGACACGAGTAGGCTTGGGCTGAAGGATCCGAGGAAACCAGGCGGAGTCACGGGCGGCTCGCATGGTGCACGGACGAGCAAGAGGACATGGTGAAGATGGCGTCGGTCAAGTCAAGAAGGATGGCGATGGCGAGCGTCGAGTAGGCTTGCCGTTGCGGCGGAGGCATGAAAGAGCTTGAAGGCATCGTGGCACTTGGCGGAGGCCGGACGCGCATCTACACCGAGGGTTTGACCGGTTTCGCCTCAAAACCAGGGCTTCGGCAAGTCGTGCGGCGACTAGCTGAGGGGTTTCGGGGGGTTTTTCCATAAAACCACTATGGAGGCAGGTTTGACCGGTTTGGGCCTCAAAACCGGGGCTTCATCACGGCGTGCGGCATCGGATGGAAGGGTTTTGGTGGTTTGGCCAGAAAACCACCCAGGCGGAGGGTTTTCCGGTTTGGGCCTCAAAACCGAGGGCGAGTCCGGTGCAGCCGGGCAGCGTCGGATCGGAGGACACGCGGCACCATCGCGAAGCCTGCGTCGAGGCGAAGCGAAGTCATGAAGGCGCCGGGTTTGTCCGATGAACCGAGAAAATGTTAGACGGTTTTATCCCTGAGGGGTATTTGGGTTGTGTGCTTCATGAAGGGCATTCTGGTCATTTTTCTGGGTGCCTATATATATATGTGAAGTGGCTGTTAGGCAGCTATCTCTTTGTCTTGGAAGGTGGGGGGCATCTCATTTGGAGTGTGAGAGCCTTTGGGAGAGAAGGGAGAGGGAGAGATGAGTGGCTCTTTGTGTTGAGCTTTTAGCCATCCTAGTTTGGATTGTGCAAGGATTGGCTTGTAACCAAACCTTTGGAGTGAATCAAATCTTCTATCTTGTGCTAAATCTTTTCCTCCTGAATTTATTATTTTTGGGTATTTTCGGAGGTATTTTTGAGAATTTTCGTTCGTCCTTCTTTGCTGCGATTTGGCTCGAGTTTTCTGGTGGAAAACGAAGCTAGGACATATACAAACACATCTGAAGTGATTCCTCACTTAAATCCTACACGAGCTTCGTAAATCTTGGATTTTGCCAAAACCCCATCTCTCTTTTCCCTTATCAAAACTCATGAGATTCGTGGTGAAATATTGATCCTTTTGGATAGATCTTTTGGGAAAAGATTCACCATGTCTTTGCGCACATCTGGTCAAAATTTTTTGAGATTTGGAGATCGTTTGCTCCGTTTTCAAGTTTGACTTTGTGTGCTGCGCCCAGGAAACCGGAAGTTCCGGTTCTAGGAATCTTGCCTAGATACCAAGAACCGGAGGTTCTGGTTTTGAAAACCGGAGGTTCCGGTTTGCCTGACCAGGATTCCCTACTTCGTCATTACTGCATTTTTCTGTAGTGCAACTGCCTGTGTTGATTGCATCTGTTTCAACTGTGCTTCCTGGTATCACTCCTAGGGTCAGTAAGTCCGTTGTGACCACATGATCTTGGTGATTTCCAGAAGAGAAGGTCGAGAGTTGAGTTTTGGGACATAGGCCAACTTCTTCATCGGAAGAAATTTTATCGGCTCCCATTCAACCCCCCCTTCTGGTCGCCTTTTCGATCCTACAATTGGTATCAGAGCTGGTTAGGATCACTCCTTGCCTTAATCGGTTTTGTGATCCATTGGG
This sequence comes from Digitaria exilis, assembly GCA_015342445.1. NCBI lineage: Eukaryota > Viridiplantae > Streptophyta > Magnoliopsida > Poales > Poaceae > Digitaria > Digitaria exilis. The sequence continues at coordinate 23,554 of JACEFO010001303.1, read as the reverse complement.
CGACAAAGAATTGAGCGATTTTTTATTCGGCTCTTGTGATCTTGATTTTTGTTTGCCGTTGGACTAATCCTAATGGTGCTTTGAGATATGGCACCAAGCTCTTCTTCTCGTGTGTCTTTCTCCTTAGATAGCAGGAGCACGGAGGCCGAGATGGAACGAGAAGTGGAGGAGGTGCTTGATCTTATTGATGATTATGAAGCTGATGATATCTCAAAGGGTAAGTTCTATCACCGGCTAATAAAGAAGACCCAAGGTACGCTTGCTAACTCCATTTTGCTTCTATGCAATCGCATTGAAAATTGTGATAATGAGAATGAAAGATGCATAAAGCTTTGTGAGGCTTTGCGTAGGAAAAATGAGAAGTTGAAATGCTCCATTGCTAGGTTGAAATCTGGAATGACTTATTGAAAATCACATGCTTTAAAACCTTGCAATTCTTGTGATGATTTGCTTCAGAAGAATATTGATTTGAGCACTTCTCTTACATGTGTGAAATCTGAAAATGATGAGTTGATGTTGAATGTCTCTATGCCTTGTAATTCTTGTGTTGCTTTGCATAATGATCTTATTTGATAAGGCTAGAGATGATATTGCTTTGCTAAAATCAAATGCTTCTCTACCATGTGTTTCCTGTGAGTCTTTGCTTGCTAAAATTAAAGAACTGAAATTGACTCACACCACATGTGAAGATCAACTTGAGCATGCTAGGGCTGAAATTTGTGAAATGAAATCTATACCTCGTAGCACTTGCTCTCTGATAGTTGATGATGATGTTTGCCTTGCTTCTTGTGATAATGGAAATGCTTTGCTTGATGTGAATGATGATGTTTGTTCATGTGGTCTTATTTGCACATCATGCATTGAACGGAACATGAAGTTTCGGCTTTGAAAGAAATGCGCGATGATACGAGTGTCGGGGAACTGGGGGACGAGTCAAAAGGGGAGCCCGGCCTGGGTTTGACCACAGCACAGCACAGCACAGCGTCCCCTGGTCCGGTGCCTGAGCACGCGCTGCAGCAACCTTGACCTTTGGGCAAAGGTGCCAGGACAAAGAGAAGCAATGGCAAAGCAGCTGGCAGTGTGCCCAGTACTCGATCGATTCTGACCCGTCGCGTGGAAGCTAGTAGATGCGACGCCACCCCAGAGAGTGGACTGATGGATCGATCGATCGATCGATCATGGTCGGGTCGTCCGGTCGTGGTCGTGGGGGCGGACCGTGTGCCGGTGGTCGGCGCGGTGTGGCACGCACGGCGCACGCTAGCTAGCTGCCCGAGGTCAACCACGCCACCGATCTCCGATGACTCCCGGTCGAAACCAAGTACGCGTTTGGCCGCGAGCGCCACGGATCGGATCGGAGTTCCGGCGTGGCATCACACTCTCACCCGCGAGGACGCGTGGGAGGACGCCATGGCGCCATGTACGTACAACAAAGGCTCCGGCCTTGGCATGGCTGTGCTCGTCCGGTGGCCCGGCATTGTGCTCCGCACCGGCCTTGGCGCCTATCGCTTAAACACACGCATCGCTATCAGCAAGTTTCGCAGCGCTCGCTCGCTGCCCCGTTTCCCAACCACACCCCACTACACCGTATTTTACTCAGGGTTCACAGAACCGAATTGGAGTTCGAACCACCGGCCGGCGGTAGCGGCTAACCGGTTCGGTTCCCGCGGGAACCGGTCAAAACCGGACAAATTCAAACTTTGAATTCAAATGTATATGAAATCCTAGTTCAATCTGCTTGAACTGGTAAGCCGCCCGGTTTGACCGGTAAGCCGAGCGGTTTGGGCGGTAAGCCGGCCGGTTTTGGACTGTAAGCCGGCTCAATACATAATTTGTCATGTTCTCAAATTTATTAAAAATTAAAAAAAAAATTCCTAAAAATATTTCAAGGTGCGTAGAATTTAATGGTGTCAAAATTTTTCAAATATTAGTGTATTTAGTATTTTTTGTGTGCATTAGAAGTTCAATGAGCCGATTTTTTTTTCTTTTCCTTTTTTTTTTGTTGAACTTCTAATGCCTGCAAAAAATATCAAATGAGCAAATATTTGAAAATTTTGACATCAATAGATTACATATACCTTGAAGTATTTTTAGGAATTTTTTTTGATATTTTTCCATTTTAAATTTGAATATTTTAAATTTAATCAGTTTCGAACCACCCCAAACCGCTACCGGTCCAGGACGGTTTGACCGGTCCCACGGAAACCGGCCGGTTTTGAACGGAATTGCGAACCTGGTTTTACTGCCACTCCCCTTCGATCCGGTAGATGAAAGAAAACACAGGAAAAGCGTTGCTCCATCATGGAATTACATTTTGGATACGTAAGCAGTAATGTAAACTTTTTTTTTTAAAAAAAGTTACATAATGCAAACCTTTTGAATGTGTAATCTCAAAATGCTTGCTGTATGAGAACTCTTTTCTTCTATTTATTTATTTATAATAAGTATAAATTAACTTCCGGCTAACATTGCATTTAGTTGTGGTGTGGGTCATGTGCCCATCGACAGAAAATCGGGGGAGTAGCAGTTTTAAACTAGTCCAGTTCCAGTTTTAACTCCTCGTCCAATAAACGCAACAGCCACCTGGCCCCGACACGTAGGCCCATTGGGTCCCGCAGCTTAGCGACTCCGACAGCTTCGCCCCACACCACTTCATTCGCTTCCGTTGTCAGGCCAGCCACACGGGATCTACATCGCCGTACCATACCACCGCCACGTGTACCTGGACCCGATTCACCGCCGGCCTTCTGTGGCCTCACTGCCATCCTGGTCCCACCCGAGCAGGATGCCCCACGCGTCATGGACACATAACGCCACGTGAGAAGGCGGAGACAAACCACGCGGCAAAGGCTGCTGCGCGCGTTAGTGCGAGTGTCCCCACCGTGGGTTCGGCTGGAAACCACTCCCGCTCGCCTCGCTCGTCCATGGCCGCCTGTCTCCCACGCCTTCCTCCCTCCTCCTCCACCTCCCCCCACTGACACACATCCCCTCTCCCTCTCTCTAGCTTCGCCATTGCCGGCCTCCACTGTGCATTGCCAGTCTGTCACGACGCGATGGCGATGGCGCCGTCCCCTTATTCCTCTCCGAAGCAGGCCGCCGCTCTGCTCCTCCTCCTGATCCTCTGCGCGGGCATTGCATCCCCCACGGCGGCGCAGCCGCTGGCGTCGTCGCAGGCGAAGGCGCTCCTCCGCGTGCGCCGCCTGCTGGGGTTCCCGCCGGCGCTCGAGCCGCTGCGGGGCGCGCCGGACCCCTGCGCGCTGCCGCCGTCGCCGACCCTCGCCGTGGCCTGCGAGGGCGGCCAGGTCACGGCGCTCTCCGTCGTCGGCGACCGCGACCGTGGCGCCCCAGCGTGGCGCGCCGCGCTCCCGCCGTCCTTCTCCTCCGAGGCGCTCTTTACCACGCTCGCGCGCCTCCCGTCCCTCGCCCGCCTCTCGCTCGTCGGGCTCGGCGTCTGGGGCCCGCTCCCGGGCGCCAAGCTCCGCCGCCTCCAGGCGCTGCAGCAGCTCAACCTCAGCTCCAACTACTTCCACGGCGACGTCCCCGGCGACCTCGCCCGCCTCTACTCGCTGCAGAGCCTCGTCCTGTCGTGGAACCTGCTCAATGGCTCCGTCCCGTCCTTCTCCGGCCTCCAGTTCCTCGAGGAGCTCGACCTGTCGCACAACCGGCTCGGGCCCGCGGCGTTCCCGGATGTGGGGAAGGCTATGGTGCGGCTGGTGTTGGCGGACAACAACTTCACGGGGAATATTCCGGCGGGGGTGAGCGCTCTCGGCCAGCTCCAGTACCTCGACGTGTCGGGGAATCGGCTTCAGGGGTGGATCCCTTCCTCCATCTTCTCGCTCCCGGCGCTGCGGTACATCAACCTCTCCCGGAACCGGTTCGACGGGCAGCTTCCGGCGACCACGGCGTGCGCGGTGGCGCTGGCGTTCGTGGACGTCTCGTCGAACCTGCTCACCGGCGCGCGCCCGGCGTGCATGAGGGGCAACTCATCGGCGCGCACGGTGCTCGTCGCCGGCAACTGCTTCGCCGACGCCAAGCAGCAGCGGGCAAGCACGTACTGCAGCCCCGGCGCACTCGCCGCCGTGCTGCCGCCGCCGCAGGGGAACGGAGGCGGAGGGCACGGGAGGGGGAAGGGCGGTGAGATCGGGATGATCCTTGCTATTGCCGGCAGCATCGTGGGTGGGGCATTGCTGATTGCGCTGATGCTGATGGTGGTGCTGAGGAGGGCGAGGAGGCGTCACCCGGAGGTGAGCGTCCTGCCTAAGTCGCCGGCGTCCACACCGGCCAAGAAGGCAGAGGGATGGAAGGCTCCGTCGGCTCAGAAGATTATTACTCCTGCCGATAAGAGTAAGTGGAGAAATTCATTTGCGTAATTGAACTGATCGAATAATGTCATTTTTTTTCTTGCGCTCTACAATTATTAGCTAATACATTTAAAAAAAAAAGGGAGCACAAGAATATGGGCAAGTAACTCCAAATGAATGAGTGATCATGATTAGTGGTGCAGAGGAACAATGTAGAATTGAAACCGCAAGTAACTTTGAACATCTTGTTGCTTTCTCTCATTTTTTTTTCCTGGCATTTGCTTTTTTTAATTGTGAGTAAAGTCTACTCACTTTAGTCAATGGATTGGGAAACTTTGCTTGATGTACTATGCGGATCTAACTTAGACTCTGAGCTTTTGAAACATGGTATGGATCTTTATTCCTTACTTCATAGTAGACTTTGAGAAGTAAAAGGCTTCTAAGTCAATCAACCAATAAAGGAAAAGAAAAACAATGAACTATGCCTTGCTGATCGGTAAATTAATTTCACTGATATTAACATTTATTTTTATTTTTTTTTAAATTTCACATTCTAATTTGTCCTTCATTTTGACAGGGCATGCATCACAAGCTGCAAGGGTAAATACACTGGAAGTGCCAGCGTACCGTGTGTATACACTGGAGGAACTCCAAGAAGCAACCAACAATTTCAGTTCCTCCAACCTGATCAAGACTAGTCCTCTTGCACAGGTATGCTGTAGTGGATTCCTTTAGCTTGGACTGGGGCATGGAAGGCAATTAATATACAAATGCTCACTGTTCATCATAAAGGATACTGCTTATCCACAGAATGTTTTTTTCATAAGGGTAGTCAACAGGTCATGTGAATTTTTATATTTAACTCATTTTTCACCTAATGCATTTTTTAAACAATGTTTAGTTCTGCTAGGCTACAAACTTGTCATATGCTCCATTGTAGTATCAATCATGGACAGAGTACAGCTGTGTACTGCCAATTATTGTCCTGTCATGCTTGTTGCATTTTGGCCGCTTTAGGCATTTGATAAACAAAGGCTTGGGTGGTTATTAAACAAATTCCTCTCTTCAGTACATTGTACAAGCTTGTGTCTGGAGATTTCTCAACTTTGAATTAACCAAAACAAATATTTCAGATGGGAGCAAACGAGATATGTTCCTGATATTTCTGCTCTTACTTATCAGTGTGTAACTGAACTTGAGGCTCAAATTCAGTTGCATTTATTGTTATGATTCGTAATGTCCAGGCTCGCGGCACTAGTGATTGATTGCTGTTTTGTCCATTTTATTCTGAGTATCATGCATATTTTGATATTTTCCATCAGCATTTAATGTTGCATTACTTGACACCACTACCATCAGTAGAGTGCAGATTTATGCTAGAAATAATGTGAAGACTGATTTTTGTTCTTTTATGCCTCTCGCTTTCTAGTATTATAATGGTCAGCTTCAAGATGGTTCAAGAGTCTTGGTTAGATGTCTGAAGGTGAAGCCAAAATACTCTCTCCAGAGCATTGACCAATACATGGAGATTATTTCTAAACTTCGGCACCGTCATTTGGTCTGCATCGTTGGTCATTGCACTGTCAGTGATCAGGAGAATCCTAATACTGCCAGCTCAGTATACCTCATTTCTGAATGTGTAACAAATGGATCTCTAAGAAGTCATCTTACTGGTAATTGAAGCGAATGATGTCATGCCTACAGTTCTAAACTGAATATCATCGTGACTTCCAACTTACAGTTTGACTGCTTTTACAGAGTGGAGAAAACGCGAAATGCTAAAATGGCCACAGCGGGTTTCTTCTGCCATTGGTGTTGCCAGAGGGATCCAGTTTTTGCACAATGTCACTGCTCCAGGCATTGTAAAGAATGATATCAACATAGAAAATATCCTGCTGGACAAGACCCTCACATCGAAAATCAATGACTTTAATCTTCCAATGATATCAACTAGCAAAAATGGCAAGGTGAGTTCTAATAATTGGTGAAGGTCCTCATTTGCCTGCCTGATAGCTAAGTGGGAACTGTTCTTATCTTGCAGATCTTCTCTGAGATCCCATTTGCCCTCCACGAAGATAATGATATTGGCAGGTACGTTGTCCTTGTTACCTTGTGGAAATAAAGCCATGTCGCTAAACTATATGCAGTAGTTATCTGAATAAATATGAGTCTGGGGATTGTAGTTGTTATATGTTAGATTGCCAATCAGTTTCTTAACGAATGAAGATTTGATTAGCAGTACAATTTTCTGAATTAAGTCAACCAACGTGATTCTCTCTGCTCCCCAGTGCTCCTAATACTGAACAAGGGGACAAGCAAGACATCTATCAGCTCGGCCTAATTCTCCTGGAAGTAATCACAGGCAAACCGACAGATTCTGAAATTGAACTGAAGTCCCTGAAAGCTCAGGTCAACCTCAAGCTCCATTTTCTTATCACAGCATGTGTTGGTACCTATCAACAAGATCACTAAAGCTTGCTTTCTTGTGATAATTCGCAGCTAGGCGAGGCCCTGACTGAAGAGCCAGATAGACTGAAAGACATGGCAGACCCGGCAATCCAAGGTACTTTCGCGGCTGAGTCCCTGAGCACAGTCGCCGAGATAGCTCTCAACTGCACAGCTGGTGAACCGAGCGACCGACCTTCCATCGACGATGTCCTCTGGAACCTGCAGTACTCCATGCAGGTGCAGGATGGGTGGGCGAGCAGTGAGAGCTTAGGCTTGAGCGTCAAATCCCAAGCCTGAAGAAAGGATGAAGAAAGGATAGAAGAGAATAGAGAAGGGTCCCATCCTTTTGTTTGGATCCAATGATGGCAATCAAGTTACAAGCACCAAGAACTGCCTCTGGCTTTTGTTGTGGAAGAGAGAACCTTCGTGTTCTCTATGTATAGAAGTGGATTTTTTTTTGTTATTAGATGTAGAACTGCCATAGGAGTATGCGTTCATAGTAAATTGGGCATTGCTAAATGAAAATCATAAAACAGGGACCGACTGCTTGTTCGGTTAGTAATGGATGACGATGAGCATTATGCCAGTTCGCCTCTGTCCAAAGGTAGGGAATATCATATAGCAGTCAAGCTATATATTCATACATAAAAATGGACATTTGGATAAAATGAATTGCAAGTTAAACAATAATTCGACAGAGAAATAAGCAGTCAAACGGCCAAACCAGAGTAACAGTAACCTAAATTAAATAAACGCAAAGAAACGGAGTACTAATGCTCAGTTAACCTTGAACACATCCCAACCATCAAGCAAATAAGCAAACGATATGCACTGCACGGGTAAGTAATGAAGAATTTCCTAAAATCCTAGGCAAATGCTTCTTTATTGTTGTGCGGCAACCGTAGCCGCAGGATCAGCAGAGCCTCCAGGTGCGGATCGCTGCAGAACCAGCATGGCTTCACGGACTTTAGCTCGGAGAGCCTCCGGGGACTCAAGCAGGTTCAGAATCTCCACCTTGTCCATCTCTAGAAGCATCCCTGTCACCTTGGCGGCTTGGCCAGGCTCGAGGTGTTCCACCAGCGGGTATAGCTTGGTGCCCAGCATCTGCACAAGAAACAGGAAATGTCAACCTAAAAGTCTTGATTTGTTGCTAGGCATCAGCAATGCACTCATGAATCATGATCGACAATTGGACATGCCAACTCGATTCAGAAACTTATCACGTTCTCCGTTTCAAAGTTACCTGCTGTTGCTCTTCTGGACTAGCAGAAGCTAGAGCACTAGTAAGGTTGCTGACATCCTGTTGCACAGATGGCATTACACTTGCGAATCCCTGAGGCAACTTTGGAGGGTAAGCCCCGTTCCTGGCATTCAGCATGTACCTGACGCGCTGGTTAGCATTTGGGTGGATCGTCATCTGAGCACGAAAGGCCAGCAATATTAGCACAAGAAAGTGTGTCAAATACAATACATAAATTGATGCAGGTGCCGTAGCAAGTTGAGGATTAACGAACATGAAAAACCGATGAACATATGACATAAATACTACCTGCTGCTGCTGCCGATACATTTGCGGCAACATTGCTCCATGACGAGCACCGATCCTTTGCACGTTCTGTGGCATTACAAATGGAGTGCCAGGCCCCATTCCTGGGACCAAGTGTGGCGGAAATCCAAAGACAACAGCAGCCTGTGGTGGGATTTGACCAGGTGTAGGGTGACCAAAGTAAACCTGCTGGGGTGCAGCATATGGAACAGCCGCCATTGCTAGGTAACGTTGAGCAAAATGTGCCTAGCAAAAAACGAGTTCAACATCAGCAATGACACATGCAAATAATGCCGTACTGGATAAATAAATATTATCAATAATAATAATGTCATCTTAATCAACATCAGGGTATAAATACACAATTGGTTTTCTGGTGTTAGGACTTTCCAGCATTTATATAATATAGAAAGATACAAGGAATAGAGTGCAATCCTAAAATGTTGACAAAGAGGTAGACAACCATGCTCGAGACGTGATTATATCAATAAGAATAAACTAAGAATAAAAAGAATCGCTAGCTTGCGCATAATTTGAAAAGTTCAACCCATAGTCACTTACTGTTAGCATCGCTCTTCTTTGGCCCTTTGGTTGATGTAAACCAACATATAGTGGTTTATTTTCAACCATCTTACCATTCATTGCATTAATCTGGCATGATATATATTCCGTAATTAGAAGTATGCTAGCAGTAACATCGAATATTAGAAACTATTCTGACAAATGATTAAAAGTAAAGATATATCAACTCACTGCACTATGCCCAGCTTCAGTTGTAGCAAATGACACAAAGCCAGAACCCTTGCTTCTTCCTTTAGAATCAAGCGTAATCTAAATGATTGTAATAAAAAAACAAACACGGTGAATAATATTGCTAGATCTTGAGTGGATAGTTTTTGTCCATTGAATATGAAAAAGAAAACATAAATTAAATTACCTTGCATGATGTTATCTCACCAAATTCTTCAAATAACTTCTTTAGCTTCTCATCATTGATACTATCATCAAGATTCTTCAAGTACAAATTAATACCTTGAGGTTTCTCAACTTTACCATCTCTTCCTTGCTGGAATTGCACTTTTAACTCAGCTTGTCTTTCTGCTTTCTTCTGAGCCCTTCCAACATGCACGACCTTATCGTTGATAGACTTTCCATTGAGGTTTTTTATTGCTTCGGCAGCATATTCTTGTTTCTCAAAATTTACAAACCCAAAACATTTGGAGGTACCATCAGAATGTCTAATGACTACAGCACTAGTAATTTCACCAAATGGTGCAAACTCCTGGCGCAGGTCATCATCAGTGAACTCGGTGGGAAAGTTCTTTATATATACATTTGTGAACTTGACTTCTCTGTTCTGGCGGCGCACATGCAGACCCACAAATATTTTACTCCCACCTGCTAGCATGCCATTGAGTCCATTGATTGCGTCCTGAGCAGATTCCTCATTCTCATATTGTACAAAACCACATCCTTTTGATTCACCGGTATAAGGATCAGTAGCAACTTTGCATGATAAGATGGTTCCAAAGGATGAAAACATGTCATACAAACTTCTGCTGTCAATACTAGATTCAAGATTTTTAACAAAAACATTGGCACGTCCACTCTTCCGCATGCTTGGATCCCATAAGCCTGATGTTCTTTCCATTCAAAGGAACAAAATTCAGAGCTTCAAGCGCACGGACAGCTGAAAGCATTAAATATACCAAGTTATGATAATATATCACTAAATAAAGGCCGAAATCATAGAAAAGCATATATGAAACAATATATTGGCTTATCTCGCTCTATGCTTTATGTTGGAATTGAATAATAGCTGGACATATAGATCAATACTGATACTTAACCTATACTCCCTCCGTCCCTAAATAGGGAGTTTGAAATCCATGTTTGTGAGGTAAACACGGATTTCAAACTCCCCTTATTTTGGGACGGAGGGAGTAGATCATATGCGTAAACAAAAGGAGTTTGAATGGTTTTGTAACCATCACCACACATTTTTACGTATGTTTGAGCAAATTAAATACCATGCCATATAGATCATATGCGAGTGTAAACAAAAAGAGTTTGAGCGGTTTTGTAACCATCACCACAAATTTTTTATGTATATTTGAGCAAAAATCATGTCAGGTCATAAAATTAAATTTGTTTAGTCACAATGCAACCCACGAGCATATCATCATACTACAACCCGAGCAACCAATTTAATCAATGAAAATATAATAAGCTAAGCCCTAATAACAATGCAACGCACAGGTGGATGATTAAATCTCCACACATGCTACCCAAAAATGCTTCTCGTCTTTATGAGAAGAAAAAAACATTCAGGACGGATTGCCAAACTGATTAAAACCATATTGTCGAAACGTCCCATATACAAATACAATACAAAGAAACCTAGCTATGAAACCAAAAACCAGATGAGACATAGATGTGCTAGGGTTCACGATCGAGAAGACAGCACTTACCGTCCTGGCGCGTGTGGAAATTGACGTAGCCATACCCGAGCGAGACGCCGGTGATGGTGTCCCGGCAGACTCGCACGGACGCGACGGGCGCCACCTGGCTGAAGACCCCGAGGAGCACCGTCTCGTCCACGCTCTCAGCTAGATCCCCCACGTACAAGGACGCGATCGAGACGACGGGTAACGCCGCCGCCGGTGCCCCCTCCACGGCGGAGACCTCCTCCGGCGCCGCGGTCGTTGTCGTAGCCGGTGGCGGTGTCGCCATTATTGTCCGGAGCCGTGATGAGATCCGATCCGATCCCTCGTCGGCGAGTTCCATCCGACCCCACGAACTTTTTTATTTTTTTATTTTTTTTGTTTTTTTTGTTTTCCTTTTGGTTTTTATTACTTGACATGTTATGTTGTTATAATGCCAGGCGCGCGTCAGATGAGGACTCAGGGGATGAGGGGAGTCTGGGGGCCCAAAATTCTCCGCATCGGTGTGGTATTTGGGTCTCTGTACAACACCACACATATACATGCCACGTGTCCATCATCACCTAAAAGCAGCTCATGCACGATTGGCTCGTTTGTTTGAAAGGAAAACCAACTGCCCCTAAGGGCGTCTCCAAAGGAAAACCAACTGCCCCTAAGGGCGTCTCCAAAGGAAAACCAACTGCCCCCTAAGGGCGTCTCCAAAGGAACAGTAACTATTTAAGTTACACATCAACTTATGAGTTCCACTTGTAAATTTTTTTTATTCTACTTTTTCCCTTCTCTCCACTGTAGGGCCCACTCAGCTGCTGTGTGCGTCTCTTTTTCTGTGCGAGCTAGCGACGAAGAAGTCATCAATTATTCTCTCTCACCTCCTTCTCTCTCTACCACATAGGCTGAAATACACAGTCGGCCGGCAATTTGCACGCCGATGGGGACGCCCTAAATCGTTGCATAGAAAGACTTGCATACGTGATGCATAGAAATTTTGGTCCAGTCTCGGTTAGTCGGTTGGCGACAGCGTCTATACAGATGCTGATGAACCATTTGCAGGCGAGAATTTGTTAATTTTTCAGGCGTGACATTATTGTGATTTGGCATCGGACAATGAAATAGTTTGGATTTAATGCAGGAAACAGCACCTAATCATGTGATGGATTTGGCTCCACGCCAGAGAACGAGTTTAGTTTGTGGAGAAGTGAGGAGAAATACGGTACCAACTGTATTGAAAAATATGTTATATAAGATGGAGAAATAGTGAATATCCAATGAGTAGTGAATATCTAGAGAAGTTATCTGGGAACTAAACTAGCTCTAAACGAAACTTGTTCTGGGTGGTTAGCCAAATGCAGGTCATTGTTGAGCTTTATCCATGCTGGTATGATTCGCAGGATTGCAAATTTTTATTTCAGTTTTCTAATGGTTATTTGAGCTTGAAATAATTTGTACCGTACCATCTAGATTTTGACACCATGCGTCTAGTTTTGGAAACACGCCAACAGTGTGGAGACTTAGATGATTACTAGAAACCGAGCACGGCATTGCCGCGCCAACTTAGATTAGGCCAATGTTTATTTCTTAGTATATGTACTCGAAACTGATAATAACTTGTATTATGTCGGTGTTTAGCGCTTAAAATATGTACTCGAAACTAATAACAATACATGTTTCAATGAACACGTAATGTTGTATTTGCAAAGAAAGATTGTTTTCTATTTTGAGGTGGCTTATGTATTCATGGCTCATAGATGCACGTTATAGTAGGTAGTTATAGTCGTGTAGATACTGGGCGGGTTGAGGCTGCATTAAAAAATTGAGTTGATCAATTATTGCTTGTATTATATTTTATGTATTTTATTACAAAAAAATAGTGAATCAAGCATTATATTTGAATGTTCAGTATCAATAAGAAATAGAGAGTTGAATAATATGCCCATCATTAATCTCGACGAATAGTTGTGTGTTGCTTGTCATGCTGCCACAATATGTAAAAGCAAAGAAATTTGTATAGTTTATAAAAATTACCTAAAAAAGTAGTGTAACACTTTGAAAATTTGTTTTATAAAAACATTACAGTTTGTTTTATATTTAGACCAATTTTTGTGGTTGACACATTTTGATTTGAATGCATTTTGGTGTTCGAATTATAGAAGGAAAGAATAAGTAATCAGCATAAATAGAATTTTAAAATTTTGTGTATAGAAACATTGTAGACTTTTAAATTTTGAGCAACTTTTATGTTGGACACCTTTTAGTTTAAACACATTTCGGTGTTTGAATTGTAGGTGGAAGAATAAATAACCTGTGTAAATGTTTAATGGTGGTAATTGGATTTCAGCAAAAAATGAAGGGTTTATTTGTAAATGCGGTAGCTTGAGAAGAGGAGGGACGGCGGGTTATCTTTTGAGAGGTGTGTTTAATTTTGAAAAGCGATGGATGAGAGGAGGTCGGGACGACGGGTTTTATTTCAACTAAACCCAAGGGCTTCCTTTTTTGCAAAAGTGCCATGGATCACTAGATCTCAGCCATCCACGGTCGATCCGACGACCGTTATTTAATTGGTGATGTGGCATGACGTCTGCCCGAGGTTCACGGGGCATATTTCGTTATTAAAGATGACGACTAGAAAAATGTCGCACCGTTGGCGCCTCCGAGAGGTCTGTCATAGATGTATATATTCGTGCTTATAAACTTTTGTTGTGGGTTCGGTCAATTTGATTTGGATTGTTAATTCGATCTCATACGCATGTGACACAAAGGGTACAACTAGAGGCAAAAAACCAAAGTGATGAAATAAATATTTCATATGATGTGGCAGAAACATTCTCAAAACTTGCAATTTTAATGGTTTTCGATGACTGTTTTTATCAGTTTAGTACCGGTTTCATCAACCCATACTAATGGCCATTGTATAAAGAAGCGTTTCATCCTCCCTGATCCGACAGCCAACCATTTTACTAACCCAAAGCAATTAAGCTTCTTTACTTCAATGTCGATCTAAGGGAGCTGCTGCCTATTTTTCAACTTTATTCTAAAAGTTTTGAACTTTGTTCTACCTTCTCTCATATTTAATAGTGGTAGGATTGCGGATCCTACCGGGCTTCTCACGTAGTCTGTAGGGGTGGCGAGGAGGAGGTGGAGGGCGACGAGGATGGCGCAGGGGCGCCATGGTGTTGCGAGGCAGAGGGGGCGAGAGAGAGAGACAGAGAGTTGGGGTTCGGCCCTTGAGGACAGGCAAAGATATATCGATCTCTAATAGTTTAGGGATATTTATATCCCAATTACAATCTCTTAAGGAAAGATAACAATTACTGAATAATATCTATAGAAACTCTAGCCACTAAGTCGGCGGCGCGAATACGTGAGCAGGGGCTTTGGCGCCTGCCCGTGGCCGCCCTGGACTCCCGGCTGGCCAGCTGCGGCCGGCTGTGATGGGCCCTGGCCGGCCGCCAGCTCCTGGGCCATAAAATCTCTCCCCTCCTTGTGAAACAGCTCGTCCTCGAGCTGGAAGTCAGGGTAGCGGTCTTTTAAGTCTAGCAAAGGTACCCAAGTAGCAGCCGCAACCAGAAGTCCCTCCTAGGCGACAAGGAGCTCCCACAAGTTGTGGACCTTGCGTGTGCTGGTGATAGCAGCCGGCGTAGGCACCAGACGACCATCATGGAGAAACGGCAATGGTGGAGGAGCAGCCGGCGGTTCACCATGGAATGGTTTGAGAAGCGCCACATGGAACACATTGTGTAGACGGGTGCCTTCCGGAAGAGCCAAGCGATAAGCCACCTGTCCAATGCGCTCCACCACACGGAACGACCCCGTATAGCGGGGCCCAAGATTTCCCTTGGCGCGCAGCTCGAGGGACTGAGTAGGACGGTGAAGCAAGCGCAGCCACACCCAATCTCCCACCGCAAACTCAAGTTGTTGATGACGCCGATCGTAGTAGAGCTTGGCATAGCGGCGAGTCTGGAGAAGACGCTCGCGGACATCCGCCAAGAACGCATCTCGATCTCGGAGAAGGGCATCCGCCTCCTGGACGCCCTCCACACCTGGCACATGTGGAAGAAGGGGGGGTGGCGGCCGGCCATAGACCACCTCAAACGGCGTAGCCCGCAGCACCGTGTGGTAGGAGGTGTGTTGGCACTTCTTAACGTCAATTCTTAAATCAACGTAAGAAGGTACTCGATTTATAATGTAGCTCTTAGAAAGAGATTCTGCAAGCGGATAGAATATATCGGTGTGGCATTTCACCTTGGGGAAACCCAGGGTATCGTATTTATATTTCTGCAGGGAAGCCTTGGTTAAAGAGAATTGATGAATAATGAGATAGATCTTTCCAGAAATAAACACTCACTAATCTCAGGGGGATAAATACACCTAAGTGTAGGATAATGGTCAAATGAATGACCGGATAGAAGGTCTGAACGACCAGCGACACACACAGGAGCCTCAAATCTATAGAAAAGGAAAGACGCTGGGAGAGACCGGACTTACTAGGCTTTCTACTCAGAGCTAAGCCACTATAACCTTAAGCCCAGAACCTAGCTTAGATATCGGGAACAGAGCTTGTTTCGACGACTGCAGCGGGGGGAACTCAGACTGGGATGAGAGAGGGGTTCCCCCAAGCCCAGCAACTACTGTTATGAATACACCCGAACGTGGTGGACTACAAAGGACAGACAGGGTTGTCACCACCTGCCGCCTACCTCATCAGTTCCGTGGGGTGCAACACACTTCCTAGCTAATACTAAGTCAGACACCGCGTCTGCACTTAATGTTAGGATTTCCTCTGGGTATCTTTAGAAGAAAACCCCGTCCTTCCAAGGCGTCTTACGGCCTTGGTCGAGACTAGAAAACCCGCAAGATAAATCCCGATAGAGCTAAACTACACTCTAGACCTAAAACTATAGGAAACAACCCAAAAAGGAAAGGTAAAACAGCCTACAAAGAAAACCCTAACCTCTCCCGGTCCCACCCTCCCCACCCGCCTAGCCGCTGCCTCCGGTCCTCCCCCACCCCCGCACCGCGCCCCCTTCTCCCAAGCGCGCGCAACCAGCGCCTCCCCTTCCTTCTCCCATTCTCCCACTCAACGAATCCCGACGCCGCACGTCCGCTAGGAGCCCGACGGCCACCGGTCGCCCCTTCCCTCAAGCCTCGGCCGCCAGGTGCGGAAGCAGCCGCCGCCGGATGCAGGTGCGACTCCCCTCTGGAGTCTAGATCCTGGTGCGGCAGCGGCCGCCGCCGGCGCCCTCTACCTGGGCGGCTGGGCGTGCCGACCGCGTCTGAGCGGAGCGCCCCCTCTTTGCTCTCCGTTAGGCCTCCTCAAGCTCCGCATCTCATTCGTTGTAAAGATTCGTATGTTTTTTTTGGGTTCAATTCGTGATTTTGGATTCGATTTTGATGTAAAGTGAGTTGGAATATGAAGAATTTTCAGTGTTTGTTTCATTGACCGGTTAGTTCGGTTAGAACTGGAACCGAACCGAAAGAAACGGGGACCGAAGTGCTCGGTACTGAGTTCTACAAAGAACCGATCGGTACCTGTTTCGTTGGAATCGAATTTCGTCGGTACTTCAGCGAATATCTGCTTCATGGAATGGCTCTCTCCCTGTGCTCCCGAACCAAACATGGGATGGAGCGGCTCCATCCCAGCTCCCTCCTGAACCAAACATACCCTAAGTGCGCTGTTTGCTTGTCTGTCAGTAAACTGTATTAGTGTCTTGATGTACTCCAATAGCTGAGCTATCTAAAAGGTCAGCTGGAAGTCTGCAAGGGATGATCGTGAAGAACTTGGTTCATATGAATCCTAGTAGGTTTACAGGTAGCTCTACTGTCTGCTAAGGGCATGTACAACCGTGTCTACGGCAGCTGTCCTTTGAGCACAAACAGACAGTTTGAATAGACAGCTTTTGCCGTCTGTTTGGCTGTCTTTAGGATGTTTAATGTATCCTTTCACATACAAATCAAGGGATCTAGTGCATATTGATCTTTTTAGCTATTTTGTTTCACACATGGTGTTATCTTTCTCTCTTTATTTTTCTCATCTTGTTTTTTTTTACTTTTTCCTACTTCCTTTTTTCCTTTTGTTTTTTCTCCATATTTCCTTCAATTCCCCGTAGGCCAGCACCCACCATTTCCACGGTCTGTCTTGTTGTCTCTCGATCTTTCCCTGCTTGCTCACTCTCTCCGCCACACGTCCCGTCCTCACATGCAGTACCAGCGCCTCCCTCTCCCTGCATGCGCAGCGCCAGCACCAGGCAAGCACGCCTCCGCCCGCCGCCCCCTCCCTCTCCCTCTCTCTCGCTGCATGCGCAGCGCCAGGCACGACGGCAAGCACGGCGAGCAGGCCTCTGCCCATCGGGCCCCTCCCTCTTCCCCTTTCTGGTAGGTTTGGTTGATTTGAGTCTCGATTTGGTTGATTTGGATCTCGATTTGGTCGATTTTTGTCTCGATTTGGTCGATTTTGGTCTCGATTTGGTCGATTTTGGTCTCGATTTTCTGGATTTGGGTCTCGATTTGGTCGATTTGGGTCTCGATTTGGTCGATTTTGGTCTCGATTTTCTGGATTTGGGTCTCGATTTGGTTGATTTGGGTCTCGATTTCGTTGATTTGGGTCTCGATTTGGTTGATTTGGGCCTCGATTTGGTCGATTTTGGTCTCGATTTTCTGGATTTGGGTCTTGATTTGGGTCTCGATTTCGTCTTTGCGTTTGTGAATCTGGCCACCGTTCGCTATTTGGGAGGGGATAATGGCGCGAACGGATCCACCCGAGCGCAATCCTTCCCACGCGCAAGGGATCCCCGGCGCCGTTGTTTCCCCGCAGCGGCTGCTACAGCGCGCGCCGAGCCGTCGCTCGAACCTTGGAGCACGAGCTCCGCTCGTAGACGAGCGAGATGACGGCAAGGCCTTGATGCCCACGCGCGGGGGTGTTTCTACATATTCTCCTTGTATGGCGACGGCAATCTACGGGCCGTTGTACGTGCCCTAAACCTGCCAGCGGTTCGGTGTAAACCGGGTTTTGTGGTTCGGTTTTGCTCTGGTTGGGCACGGTCCATGGGATTTGGTTGCCCTAGGAAATAAAGTGGGCTAGGTTTAGGCCCAGTTTACATCGGTTCGGTTTAGCTTGGCGTGCCCTACCTCCACGAGACACTAGTCCACCACGGCTACGCCGCCGCCAGGGAGCATGGCGTCTCGTCGCTGTGCCTCCACCATGCCGTCCACAGCGCCCTTCAACCGTGCTCGGAACGGCCGCGGCCCTGCCGCTGCCGCCCCCGTGGCTTGTGGCGGACTGGTCCGAAATTAATCCAACTTAAGTACACTAATGACACCTTAGGGCATCCGTACACTTAAATCGGATTAAGCTGGAGGCCCGTCGAGTCTAGCTCGATTTAACGACCGTATTTCCGATCGAAACAACACACTTGCCCGAAGGCGATTCCCAGAGATTACAACATCCCTCAAATTACAATACAGAGTAAGTCATAAATTAGAATTATTACAAACCGAGTTTAACAATAAGAAAGAATATCGCAGCGGAATTAACGATGCACTAACGATGATACAAGGTAGCATCACGATGAAGCCAACCGTGACGCTACTTCACACGATCCTCTCCAGAGGAGGTGTCCCAACGACGGACCAACCATGAGTCATACCTGAAAAATTAAACAACAAGCAAGGCTGAGTATATTAATACTCAGCAAGACTTACCCGTCGGGTGATAACTACTTCACCGACTTCTAGACATGAGAAGGCTTTTTGGCTGATAGGGTTTATTTTGCCAAAAGCGACTAAGAGTGGATCCTTACTTTCAATGTTTTAGCATCCATTTCTAGTATTCTTAATTATTCTAAATATGCATCCTTCCTAAGCAAGCAATTGTTGCAATACAATTATTTTCATACATCAATTCTTCATTCTCAACATTCCACTTATTACTCAATGCAGCACAGCGGTCAACCAGTCTCATTAACCGCGAGAAGCGGACAGTTCGAACCGAATTTCATAACCTGGCCAGGGAAACCCACACCCACGGAAAGGTCTGCCTAGCAGAACACTTCCCAGTCCGTTCCCATCGTTCCGCAGTTGGTTTCCACTTCCCATAGCCTTAGGGCAAAAAGTTTACCGCACCCGGAGTCACGCATATACCCACATGTGCACGCATGGGAAATAAATTTCCAAGGACAACAGGCTAATGTTCCTCCCTGCATCAATCAGGTAATTGGCTTACCGGTCTCATGGCTCATGCATGGGTGTGGTACGTTCAAAAACTTGACACACAGAACCACACGTTTCGACCTTAAATCCTTTCATCAATCACAGACGGGATAGCTACACATACCATTCCGTCCGTCAGTCCTTATGATTCCAACATAAGATAAGGCAGACAACTCTTATATCTCGCGAGTGACAGCAAATCACCCGACTTGTAACGGTCCTATAGCATTGCGGCTATCGAACCTGTCATACTAGTATTTCAAACAAAGGAACATATGATTATGCAACTAGGGTTTCATTAAACTCCTTGAAACTTAAATGCGCAAACATATAAGAATCATAATTACATAATTTAAAAGTTAGGTTGTGCTCCGGGGCTTGCCTTCTTGCTCAAGTTAGTCTCCGGCTCTTGGGCTTCTAGATCAATGGTGATCACATCCACTTCTCCTTCTAGGGCTCCTTCTTCTGACTCTGGGATGAGGGTGTACGCTTCATCAACGAGAGCAGATTCTACATGAAACGCACATGCATAAGCATAATTTGATTTCAATGCTCGAACATTTGAGGCCATATTCACCTAGACAAAAAGAATAACAATTTCTTTCTTCATAACACAAAAAGGTAGCGAGTTGCCTAACTTGTTTTTAAGGTGATGATGATTGTGTACATATATATTAAGTTATTGATTTATTCTTTATCAAGTAACTTCGCTTACTTTCAAAGTTTTATTTCTATTTTATTTTTTCACTTGTGATGACAACATATTTCCCTTCTTTTTAAAAATTTACACATAACAACTTTAATGAAAGGCCAAGTTGGATTCATTGTTTTCAGGTGAGGCTTGTCCAGACGCTACTTGGTACTGAAATTGATTGATAACCTAAAATTTGACTTAAAAGGATTTACATATTATTTACTAGAAAAGTTTTCATATTTTTAGCCAGAAACAAAGTTAAACCCTACAAAAATAATTACAGAGTTTCTGAACAAACCACTTGGCACAGATACTAAGGTCACTTCATGTGACCTTTCTGCCAAGTTTTGAGGTTATTTGAAATATGGTTATTTTTGTAGATTTTCTTCATTTTAAAGCTAACACAATTTATCTAGCCATTTTATTGTACCCAAAAATTATAAAAGTCATTTTTCCTAGGTTTATTAGGTGTCGGAAATGTCTCTGTAGAATGGGTTTCATTTTTCACGGAGTAAAACCATTTCTACGATTTAATGAGTAAATCAGCATGGCATTTACAAAATAAATCATAACTGGAGTTCTACTACATATTTTTGTGTACCCTTTCTACACAGAGCTATTTACAACTACACTAACAACATATCCAAAACTCAAGTAAAGATCATGTACAGATTTTGAACTATGATGAAATATGCTCAAACTGAAGTTAAATTTTGTTTCAAAAACTACACATGAAAAGCATAACTTTCTGACATGAGGTTGTTACTTAAGTCACCACGAGTCCATAGAATTTTTGTTTGCATTTTTCTGAGCTTTGTATGAATTTCTACAAATTTTTGAACATATCTGCAAAATCTCTAGAAAAGGAAGAATCTAATTATACCGGGGCCCTCAGATCTATTTTAGTTTTGCGAAGAGGTCCCTGGAATTTACACGCAGACCCCTACAGAAATCTAAGAAGACGCAGATAGGCCCTTGGGCGGCGGCGGAGCTCACGGCCGGCCGGTTTCCGGCGAGGCCGCGGCGAGACCATGCAGGGAAATTGGGGGAAGTTGACGAGGGCCTCGCCACGAGTCGAACGGGGTAGGTCTCGGGGTCGGGTTTGAGCCGGCGAAGTGGTGGTGACGGCGGCGGCGGCTTGGCTCGACTCCGGCGGGCTCGGCGGCGCGCTGCGATGGCGGAGGAGGCCGGAGAAGTGGTAGATGAGCACTAGTGGACCTCGAGGAAGGTCACGGTGGGCTGGGTTTGGACGTTAGGTAAGAGGAGGTGGCCAGCCACGTGCGAGCTCAAGCTCAGGCGGCCATGGTGATTTGGTGAAGCGGGAAAGAGAGGCGCATGCACGGGAGGCTCGGGCTCTTATGGGGGCGAGGAGGAGGGTGCCTAGGAGAGGCTCCGTGAGCATCTAGCGCGGGCGGGGAGGCTTGGCGCGAGCGCGTGGCGTTTAGCGGCCGGCGGAGCGCCATTGATGGCGCTCTGCGGCGCGGAAGCGCTGCGGCTAGGCCAAGACTGCGCTAGGCTCTCGCATGCGCGTGCGCGTGGGTATCCAAGGCAGCTGGCATGCGGCTAAACGAGGGCGAGGCGTCACGTGCCGAACAACGATGCGGCGGCTCTGCGCGGGCAGCGACGCCGGTGGTGACGAGCGTGCTGTCAGCGCGGCAGGGCTCGTTGGGTCGCGTCTAGGGGCCAAGCGCGTGCGTGAGCTCGCAAGACATGTAGCAGTGGGCTGGGCTGGCACAGGCGAGCCGCGAGGACGGCATACGGTGGCCGGCGGCAAGCACGGCGCACGCGTGAGCGCGTAAACGCAGCCATGGGCGCGCTCACGGGCAAAGAACCAGGCTCAGATGGCATCAACTTTTCTCCATATTTTTGAACTGCACAATGCAAAGTCCAAACATAGAAGTTCCAGGGTGTAAAGTGGGACATGACTTTGCTTCAGGTTGGCATAGGAAAAAGTGAACAGTTTGGGCACAAAACAGAAGGGGCTAAAACAATTTTCTGACGGTTTTTGACATTTTCGAGGGGCTAAACTGCAAAATCTGAAAAATCTCACAACAGTGGGGTTGCTTGAAATGTGAATCTACACAACTTTATTTTTTGGAGATTTTTAGGTTCTGTTGTAAAATTTTGAGTTATGGCTAAGATTCCTTTTTAGCCTTTGAAATTGATTTGAATTTCAATTCTCTAATTTATGGTTGGAGATTAGAAAGGCTTCGAGAGAGTTTCAAGCTTAAGTTCGAAAAAGAAAGGTGCTTGGTTTGATTTCCCTTTCAAACTTCATATTGGCAAAAACTCAAGTTCTTATATAAAAATTTGAGTTCTCATTTCCCTTTTCTTTTTAAGTGTTTTGAGTTATTTTAAGAATTTCCAAAGTTTTTCATCTAATCTCTCTCTTAATTATTTTAACCAAGCTTTAACATGGTTTTTTAAATTTTTTAAACACCAGGGGTGTTACACGGCTCCTGGTAAAGTAAGGGTGGAACCATTTTTTAGAAAAAAAAGGAAAATACAATATTTAATAATGAAGGAATGAGTTGAAGATTCACTAGAAGTTGCCCCTACAAACATGCGCACACAACCCTATTCCTATGAGCACCTCCGAAAGATTGACTCGACAAATCCTCCAAATTGTGAAAACTTTTTTTTAATCACACAGTATAGATGCTGACGCTCAAATACACACACGCACACTTGCCCCTATGTTGACGATGCTTAGCCACGTCAATTACGTACCGCAAGCGCACGGATCGGTTGTAGGCTTGTAGCTTTTCCCTTAGAGTTTCCCCCAAGGTTATCAATCTGTGGAACAAGAAGATCGCTACGCTTATCTAAGCACTAACTAAATTGATTATTAATCTTTTCTGGTTTTGGTTGGTGTATGAAATAGATCTAATCTACTAAGTTTAATCTAAGTGAATCTAGGGTTAAGAATATGAGGTTAAGTTAGCGAGAGCACAGGATATAGAGAACGTTTGCCCCTCGGGTTTTAGGATCGCTTGGATATGTAATCACCGAATTAAAGCGTCAATCTAATATATCACGTTCCGAAAGCCGATGCCATTTCCCCCACACTCGTCACCCACCACTAGGAGCAGAAGCACATCAAACCTAGGGAACCAAAATCTATGTACATACAGATAGATCAAATTCATAAAGTGTGTCGGCGATTACAAACCAATGGTCACCTCATGACCCTATGGACAAACAAGGCCTTCACCCCATAAAGCTAGTCTTGGCGACGGACTTCATGGTGTAGAAGTCCTCGACGAAGAACTTCGCCGTCCTCCAATCTTGCCGCGCCCGTCGGCTTCCTCCGGTGTGTGTTTCATCGATTTGGCGGCCCTCTGGTGCGAATTAGCGTCCGGTTTCTATAAGACATAAGCTAAATAGTACGAGGGAACCCTAACTCGAAGGGGAGGCCGAACCACTATGAAAATGGGCTAGGCTGGCTGGGCTGGCCTGGGCCTTTTCTGGCCCGTCTTGGCCTCCTCTTTCGCGTGCAGACTCCTCTCTAAATTAGTAAGTTATGTCCTTCACATTTGTGGGCCCTTTGACGTCGTTTGCTTCGGGATATGATTGGATCTTTGATTTGTCTGCTGGATTTCCTCCGATCCCAAAGTCATCCGAGTGTGTTCTTCAAGCCTTGGCCCGTGCACATCCTTGGTGGTCAGTCACGATCTCGGTCTTCATCCAAATATGCTCATTTATAGCTCAAAAACCTGCATAAACCAACATCCCCCAAAAATATGTGCATATGCAAACATGGGTTATTTCACGTGCCAAGTGGTGGGTTAGTATACGAATTAGTCAAAAACCTCCACCTAAACGGCACCAAATGTGTGTCGCTAAGGAGCACCAACAACCCCCATGTTTAAACCTTGCTCGTCCTCGAGTAAATCCAAGAGCCTTTCTTAATAAGGAAATC